>JANHGL010008448.1:0-21036 GCA_024611195.1 Ceyx melanurus
TATATATATACACACTTCTGCATTTTCCAGTATTATTGGCTTTCCCTTGTTTGTTCCAAAAAGTTGTTGGATTCATAGGAATACTTTCCTTACTCTCATTTCTTCACCCAGGGCAGTCTAGGTTTCACATTGTGCTGGCTCCCAATCCTTGCTTTTGCTGATGGTGAAGACTTTCTGGACATTTGAGATGCCAACACTGGTATGGATAACTATCCACTTTACATCTCTCTATCCTGGTGCCCAGGCATAGAGAACATTCATTTTCCTGAGCCTTCTCCTTTGGCTTTTTCTGGCCCTGTATCTTGTGCTCCTTCTTAATATCACCCTCTTTTTAATGGGTCACTTCTATTATTGCACCAAGTTTATACCTAACAAATGAGTTATTACTGTCATCCAGTAGATAACATTTGAAGCCATGGCATAACACTGAAACCCATACTAGCATGAGATCTGATAATTTTGATTTGTGCAAGGCAATATCTGATCAGATAAACACTGAGTTATTAAAAATGAAATACAGACAGAGACCTAGGTGTCAATGTTTCTTCCTGTAGAGGGAATTTTAAACAAGAATATTTGACTAATGTTTCCAGAGATGAGACTGATTGAATACCAAAACACAGTTTTCATAACCTTTAAACCTGAACTATGTAATTGTTGCATGGATCAAAAGAACGAACAGTGACAGGTATGAACTAAGAAAATCTGTCAAATATGTGGAAAGAGGAAAGATTTATGTTGCAAGCAAGAATGCAAAAAGAGTTAGGGGAGTTAGAATGAAGAAAAAAAAAATATTACTGTTGAAATTAAATTACTTCCCTAGGTTGAAAAGAAATTTCAGTTATAATCAAAAAGCCCATATGCATGTGACCTGCTGTCATCTAGAAACAATTATAATCCTTCAGTGGCTGAGAAGACAGATGCAGACCCTATGTATATCTAAATTAAACCCAGTTCTTTCTCCCACTTTGATAAGGCATCCCAAAGTGAGCCAGTGTACACAGCAATTACACACTAATTAGTGAGACAATGCAGTCTCAGATTACTAAGCAACAAAGCAGCCACACGGCCACAGCCCATGTCTCCCTGCCCCCTTGCAGCTTCACTCCCTTAAAACAGTCATGGAACAGCAGCCACGGTGGTCAAAAGCAGCAAACTTCATAAAGAAAAGGAGTATCTTTATATAGCTTTATAGAGCTGGAAAAAAATCGGCAAACATTCAGGATCCTTAATCTTTCCCAAAGGCTGGTGTGCCTAACATCTTGCCACTTTCCCCTCTGCTGCCTGTTAATTCAGTAGAAGATCTGGTCTCTCCCCACGACCTTGCCTCCTTTACATGAGAGCCAGGGCAATCTGAGGCTATTCACTCCCTGGTTATTCCATGGGGTAAGAGCAATTATTCTACAACTTTAGCAACGAATATGATAGAACGAAGAGAGCTGAACTGCCACTCTACAGTTGTTGTATTTCAAATGTAAATGTCTTGCTGAGCTCTGACAATATTAAAATAGCCTCTTGCTTGTCAGAGGCTGCCCATAGGACCATCATTTTGTACAACAGACTGAAAGTGAAATGAGATGACCTGAGATGGGGCCTGAAGTCATTTCTCTTACACTATAAAGCTGCTGAAAAGATTAGTAATTGGAAACTGCACTTAGGAGGCTGTTAATAGGATTCACTTCTCTAACCAGTGTGGTAGCTGGTAGGGTTACCTCTGAGGTCATTAATTAGTTACTACTTTAAATGAACCTTTCTCCATGTAACTTAATCTCACTAAACTTTGTAACTTCAACGCTGTCTCCCTTTCAGACATATGGCTTTCCTTCAGTGAGGCTGTTAGCAACATAATACCTCCCTTGCCAACAGTGATCAAGAAGTAATAAAACAATTTGGAATCTTTATTCATACTTTCCTATCAAATAGACACATTTGCAACTTAAAAGTAGATTATTAAAAAGCTGCCGATTTCGGTATGATGTCAAATTTAGTGAAGAACACAGTGTGCTTACTTCTAAGGCTTGTCTCTGCTTTGCTTCTTTTCCAGAGGCTTAGAAAGACAGTCGCTTAATGAACCTTTGTTAATATGCACATTTATATAATCTGATTGGCCCCTGCAGCAGCCTAAGAAAACCCGTGAAAAGGCAGCTGCTAGTTCACAAAAAAAACCCACTAATTGGAATTATTAATTGCTTTCAGTTACATTTACCACAAAAAGAAAAAAAATTAAAGTGATAGAAAACCCCTCTATTATTAAAGCCAGGCAGACTGCTAACAGAATAACAACATGTGGCTGTTAAATGACATGATCAAGTTCTAACTGTGTGCACTTTTTTTATATCAGTCCTGCAGGCAAGATCGAAGTATGTACTTCTTATGAAATTTCATGTTTTCTACTTCAGGAGCCCTCTCTGCTAGGTGCTGGAGAGAAGGGCAGGTAGATCCAGAGGGTGCAGCCTAGACAAGCAACTTAGATGTCAGCCCAGCTAAGTGACCCTTCAGATGAATGATTAACTCCACAGACATCAGCATTTGCTAAGTCTACTTTTAAGTGCTTTACTAACTTGGAGCTAAGGGTCATTGGAAAGGCTTTGGTGAAGACTGGAAGACTTGGAGCCAGCTGTGTAGATGGGAAGTGTGTCCAGGACTGCATCTCAAACCAGACACTTCATGGGGTTGTCCATTCACCAGTCAGCCCTTTCTACTCAAATCACAGGGAAATTATTTTTTTTAATTAAAAAGATAAGCTGATGATGAAAAAGATAGACATACTGTAAAAATCTGGGGTATTCACTCATGGGGGAGGGGACTGTGGCTCCAGCTGGGCTTGGCCCAGAGGATAGGCAGGAGATGCTCTGAACTGTCACAATGGGATGAGAATCAGGACTGAGAGAAAGCCTCTGCTCCCTGGAAGGGCTGCCTGAGGGGAGGAATGAATGCTTTGCATGGCTTTTGAACTGGGTGACCTAAACTTTTCAGAGTACTGAGGGCTGCTTTGGCAACTTGCCAAGAGCCTGAGGGTTACCTCTAATCTGCATATGCATTTCCGTAAGTGCTTTTTGTTGTGATGTCTGGGGTTTGGGGTTTTTGTTTCGGTGGTTGGTTTGTTTTTTTTTTTAATCAACAATAGAGACACTACCAGGATATAATCTTGTTTTGGATTTTTTTTTTTTTTTTTTACATTTGAAATTCTTGGATATACTCTTGTTATGCTGGCATGGTTTTACATGGCAGACACCTTCAGTGAAACTAGCACATCTACTTTTGAGAAGGAGAAAGCAGTGCACATTCACCCACTGCCAAGTGTCAGCCCACTCTGGTACAGTTATTCCCAGGGAGCAAAAACCCTTGTGCACCCAAAAGGGTGGGGTTTGATGTGTAAGGAATTGCATTTCAGGGCAGTAGAATAACTCTTAAACATGTGGCCTGGAGTGAATATTGCAAAATGCAACACAGCCTTGGAATGGTGCATCCTGGTGGAGTTATGAAGGGCTTAAAACATTTCAGATGTTTCAGCTGTTTCTATGCCTGTACACTTCTTAGTGCTTCTGTGCCTTAAAAAAAAGAGAATACTTTTCAGTATATCCATGCTCCTAAAGAATGTCCCAGCATATAAATCAACTATTCTTGCTGTTTTCTAGAGATAGAATTTGTCTATTTGCCTCCATTTGTTTTATCTTGCACAACAAATGATTAGAAACTGCTTGTTGATTTAATGTTTAGCTGATCAGCTTTCTCCTCACTATGTAATATGGGGAGCAGTTCAGAAAATTGCCTCATGAACTATAAATACTGGGCAAAATATGATATTATGTCTTCTGGATTCATTTGAGTGTGATAAGCACACTGTAGGAAGTCCTGATCTACTCAGGCTGTGCTGAAGTCAAAATAAGTCTTCATTTCTAGTTACTTACAGCAGCATTACTGCAAAGTAATGGCAGAGTGACTGGGTGAGTTGGAAATAGGTCTGAGGAGAGCCACACTTTGTTCTCAGTTCTGTCACAGATTTTTCTGTGTCTTTGAATGGTCTTCTGTAATCCTTGAAATTGCCAGCTCTATGATGTGCCTGGCAATAAAACAAGAATTCTACCTCAGGTTCCTTCATTTTCTAGTAGGAGATGTCTTGCAGTTCCTTCAATGCAAAGGCCTTTTCCTGCAAAGAAGGACGTCAAAGGAAGGCCATTTCTGAGCAAAGTGGTGGGAGCTAGAGAGCTTGGCAGTGAAGGGAACAAGGGGGAGTGTGACTTGGTAAAGTTCAGTGACAAACCACATTCTTTCCTCTCAAACAGTACCGAAAACTGAGAAACTCCTTTAGGTTGCAGCCCAAAGTCACTGTAGTTTTACTTGTGTGTGGCCAATAAGGGAGGTTCAGACAAGTCAAGCCTTCAGTGCATAAACCAGAAAAGCTCAATAACTCAAAAATTAGAAATGAGCAAATAAAAGAAAATCCACCAGTGTGCATATTTCAGTGTTGTGTTTAAACACTTTTCATAGTTTTGAGGAAGGCCAGAAGATGAGTGATGGTGAATACATTATTGAGGCTAGCAACATAAAGACTTTTTCTTTGTTTAAAAGATTAATTCCAAGGTCACCTTCCTCCATTGCCTTTCCATAGTAGTATGTTCAGTTTTCAAACTGTGTCATGTCTGAAGATGCAAGAGCTGTGTGGATTGTCTGACATTTTTTAATGTTATAATTATGATGACTCAAGGCAAGTAATACAAAAATATTATGCTATATAAGGCTGTGGCAGAACCCCAGGGAAAGACATTGAGACCTTCCTTCTAATTCTGCAGACCCCTCCCTGAAACCCTTCAGTCTGAAAATGCTCCTTAGAAATATTCAAAGCCAGAAAGGCATATGCTATTGGAAAAACAAATTATTCTTTTTGTATCAGTAATCCCATAGAAATGCATACCTAAAAATAGGTATCTGGAATCAGGGGTACAGTGTAATTCTGTAACTAGTGTGATCTGGGCTATGTGTACAGCTGATACAACATCTGACATGAAAGTATGCAGCTGAGGAAATACATCTTTAAGACATACAGCTCCATTGTATATCCATATCTTTAAAAAGGCTATTTCATAACCAGCTTGAAATAGAAGTGGTAGTACAGCCCAAAGATAGTCACCAGTGACTCTAGATGCCACAATGCTTATGTTCCTATACATTGGCACATATAGGCAGGCTCTTCTCCCCTACACAGGCTGCTGGCACAAAGCTGGTGTGCATGAAAAAATGCACTGCAAGTAGACATGAATGATAGTGTTGCTGACAATCTGGAACCCACATAATTATTGTTTTGAATAAATTTATTATTTTAGCAGGAGAAATGCCAGTGGACATCTTCTTTCAGCCTGGATTCACACTGCTGTGGTGCAGGTGGAGTGAGGCTGTCTGATGGTTGTAGGGAAGGCACAGTCATTTCATGAATGTCCCATAAAACCACTCTGAGTTGTGCAAGATGGACATAGACATAGCTTTACAAGATCCATAGCTACAAGCATGTATCACTTATCTGAGACTTGTCCAGCCCTAGGGAGTTTTAATATCCCATCTTGGCTACCTCAGAATAGAAGCTGATAAAGGAGCTCACTTTGCTTATACTGTTACTTCCTCACGGGTGCAATGACATTTGTTACTCCTGAAAGCTTGTCATTCCTTGCTGTTTTGTTCCTTAAAATAACTCTTATCTCATGAGGTTACATGCCATATTCCTTCTTTGTCTGGTATAGGACCTCTTTTCCTCCCTCTCTCTGAACTAGGAGCTGCCTGCCTGTCTTTCCCACAAATAATAACCTCCTTATCTCTATTGGTATACCCTGCTTTCCTGGACAATATGGGGACTAAAACCTTACAGGTAAGTCCTACTCTTGTTTACTGCTTCTCACATATCCTTTTCCTGTCCCTTTCCTGAACATCCTACCTGGGTCTACTGTGTTTAACTGGCTTCTGGCCATGTGGCACAGGTTTTTAGCCTTAACAATGCATATACTATCAAGAATTAAATCCTCTTAAGGATCATATTCCGTGTACAACCACAGCATGCTGTTTTGCACACAATTGTAGGTTGTTTTATTTTTCAAATTAGCAATGCAACACCACGATCTCTGTGTAAGTCAGTAACAGATTTATTAACCACCCACCTTGCCTTGGATTGGAATGACTGTGATCTCATTGTTGAAGTCCAAAGAATAAATCACACATGTCTTGCAGGTTGTGACTTCAGCTTTTCACTGTATTTAGGGGGTGAAACAGATTTATGAATACTTCAGCAGTACAAATTAAAAGGTGGAAGTCATTGGCAATAAGGGCTGCTCTGTTGTATAGGGCTGTAATGATCAGTGGTATTGATTAAGTATCTGGACGGTATTTGTATTCTTGCCCATATGTTATAACAAAAATGTGCAGAGTATCTCTATAAATATATTAACATGTCTTTCCTAATATTTTAGCCTCTCAGAATGAATATTTATTGCACTTTAGTAAGTGGCTGCATATATTAAATTTCTCAATTTGAAAGCAGGAATGATCCGTTTCTGGTAGAAACAACATATGGTTTATTACAATAAAGCACACCATTTGTTGTCATTAGGATGAACCTTCCAACCCCTTTAAATTATATGTTAAGGAGCTGCTGTGAATTGACTGACCTATTTAAAGAGAAAATGATGTTTGACTTATTACCTGGCATCTACATATACAGTGTCAATCAAAAAATCCACTAGTAAGAAAAGCTTGTTCCTATCCTTGAACTGCTTTAATATACCCATTTCTTTCCTCTAATATGGTCAAAACATTTTGCAGTCCCCACAGTCTCAGACTCAAGTAAATATCCCTTCAGAAATAATAGTTTCCACATCAAAAGTTAAAATTGTGGCCCAGTCAAAGAAGCCAGTGGAGTCAATGAAAATGTAACTTTGATGACCTTCATTAATAGACCTACATGTGAGGGGCAGAGTGCCTGTTGGGGTGGGAACATCAGTGTCTCCAAGTGCAGCAATAGATATTGCAATGTGTCATTCAAGAAGCAGTTAGTGGGCCAGTCCTCACTCTCCACCTATCTGAATCATTCAAGCTCAGCTATGCTTCAGCAAACCTCTGAATCCAAATAAAAGCAACTGAGACTGTGCCTCTGTGGCAAACTGACATATCCTAGACTTCAGAGGCATTTCCAGATCTTTTGTAGGCTGCTACATCAGTGTAATCTTCTAATGAAATTATAATTGTCAATGTATTTGTGACATTTGTGTAGTGTCTGTATCATGGACACATTTTCTGTTTAGTGTTCTGTCCTGTTGCTGAAGTGGCACACCAGGAGGTGGGAGGGTGTGATGAGCAGTCACACACTAGTGTTAATATTGGGATGATGAGAACAGTGTGGCACTATCTTGTGTAACATTGAAATCCTGGCTCATGCTCCCACTGTCTGGTGGAAGTAACAGGTCTGGGCTTGGACCCCCCACAAATTCTTATTATAGACACAGAGAAAAATTCACAGGGTGAGCTGGAAAAGTTCACCCTGTGCATCTCTCTACCTCAAGGCAGGGAGAGCTGCACTTCAGTCATTCCTGATAGTTGTTTGTGTCATCTATCCTTAAAGACATGCTGGAGACTACACAATCTTGCCAGGCAATCTGTTGTGTGCATCCTTGTCCTTGCCACTGAAAGTATGCTATTATCTACCAGACATTTCACAGGAGACAGTTTCTTCCAGTATTTATCTCTCATTTAGGATGTTGGCCAGGGTTGAGAAGTTCACCCCAAAAACTTTCATTCTCAAATATTCTGGGGGCTCTGAATGTTGTTTTGCTGCACCTTGGTAAAGCAAACATATGCTGTTCATTCTGTGAACTGTTGCATGCATCACAGGAAGACTTACCAGCACACTGTTAGCAGTCTCTGGTCCCTTCCAAACAATGCACAAAGGAGCCTTGAGGAACTAGAAGAACTAGCAGGCTGAGGTTACTTCCACACTGCCCTTTACTAAGAATGCCACACCAGGTTCCTCTACATTCTCCTGTGTCTAGCACCAGATTTCTTTTTCTTAGGATGGCATTTTTACCTTCCCATGAAGCTGAAGTTGCTCAGCTGCTTACTTCTTGCTCTGCATGGGTGGTTCCTTCAAGAGTATATCTTTGACCTCACATGGTCCTGCTGTTCTCACATGTGAGGCACTGGGCTACATGACAGGTCTCTGCTGATTGTGTTTTAAGGTTTTGGGTAGAGAAAGGCTATGGTGTTGTATGGTACCCCTTGAGCTAGAGTTCAGGTCCAGTCACAAATCTAGTGGTAAGCCATGCTGGGACCTGTGAGGGCAACTGGAGGGAATTGAGAAGATGTGATGATCAGAGAAGGTCTGATGCTCAGCATGTAAAACTTTGCAAGCCATGACCAGATATTAAACTATATTCAGACTTGTGGACAGTTAAGCCTTCAGCAGGCCTTTTTATCCTCAGCATGGTGAGGAACTTTAGTTCTTCTTGCTATAAGATATTGTTCCACATCTGTAAGTCAATGACTGTTTGACCCTTTAGTTGTCAGAAGACAAGTAAATAGCCTTGGAAGCTTGACAAGACATAAATACCTTCCTCTTTGTCCAGAATTACTAGGATTATATACAGGGTTGTGCAAGAAGGATTATCACATGAATGGGTCTTAATTTTGCTGGCTGTATGTGCAATTCTGTCACTTTTCTTCTTGGAATTTCATTTCAAATGGAGAGGAGGGGGTATGAAATTACGTAAATCAACCACAAATTGCTTAACCTTTCCATGATCGCCCCATATCTGGGGAGGACAAAATAAGCCCATTATCAGCAACAGAGCAGTAAACCCTTTTGGGGACCTCCAGTTGATTCTATTTACGCCCTCCAGCGCTATTTTGAAATTTGCTGTCTGTGAACCATTCCTCTCTCAGGGCAGCTTGTCTCATCTCAGGGCAGCTTGTCTCATCCCAGGGCTTGGAGCTTCACAAAACATTCAGCGTGCTTCAAAGACATCAATGTGTAAAGCACCATATTCCCTGCATTCTGTCACTGCATCCACATGGCCGTGAATTAGTAATTACTGATGGCAGCCAATAAAATCAAATAAGCACATGTGCAAATGTTAATGGAGGAAAATAAAGCTAAATAATCAGGCCCTGGTTACCTTGATTTCAGCTTGCTGTCACACTAGATGGTCCTCATTGGGAAAAAGTTCTACAATCTCTTTGGATTTGGAAAGGTATACGTTAAGGGTTTTTTAAAGGTAATTATTTACAAATTCCCTGCAACCATGCTGTCTCTATTGTTTTTATTAATCTAATAAAATATATTATCTGGAGAAAAGTTTGGTGTATACAGCAGTTAAATTTATATGTGCTATTCTAGTATGACAAATATTTTGTTACAGTTTGCTAGCAATTATTCAGAATAACACAAACAGCTTGGGATGATTGTAGCCTTGTGAATTGACATTTGAAATATTTATAAGTACAGCCATCCTGCCATATGGGCCCTCTTTGGAGTTATCAGTCACTGCATCCTACTGCTTCTGCAGTTTGGGTTCACATTCTAATGCTGTCTGATTCTGTAACTTGAAGGAGTGCAGCTATGAGCAGCACAATATGCAGCACTCCTTGAGCCATAGCTGCCAGCTTCAACAAAAGAGATGAAGGCTCATGTTGCACATTACTTGCTGAGGCATTCTGCAAACACCTGCTTAATGTTTGCATGTGCTGTTTAATGTAATGTGGTTTATAGAGCATAATGTACCTCTCTGAAAGTGTGTTTTAAATGCAAAAAACCCCATCACTGTTCTTTCACTTTGAATGGCATTATTATATATTCAGGAAGCAGAGGACATCTTTCCTTGACCTGGTGGTTTACAGGGTGTCTCCTTATCATGTAAAATGCATACCATGGCCTAGCTAGCTAAAGCAGGATATGTCATGTCATTGTTTTCTCCTAAAATGAGCCTTTCCTCTCTTACACCCAAGAGCTTATGAACAAATAGCTGGTATTTATCTATTCAACTGGGACTCACATCCTTTCAAAAACTCCTTTGAAATTACATTCAAGGAAATGATGATAGGGTATGTGCTGAACAGACCCAGGCACTGAAACATGTATTCTGTATTCTTTCTTTGACTAATTAGTTGTATATGTAAAATATTTTACGTCAAAGAAAAAGGTGGAAATTCCTCCAGGATAATTCACTAAGGTCAGGGTTTCAGTCCTGGGAATTCAGTCAAGTGCAAAGAATTATTGGAAACTGGGGAGGGGGAAAGTCAGAAAAATAGAAAAGAGAAAAAAGAGGAAAAAAAAAATATTTTTCTATAGACATAAATACTCTTCCCAGCTTAAATCCTTGTAAACTTAGCAATACCTGGTGACTGGTGCATTTTGTGTGTGTGGAGGAGAACAAAACCCAGGGGATTCCCAGGCTCAGTGTATCTACAAAAGGGGTGAAGTAGAGTAGGAAAGCGAAAAACATTTTTTGCTAACTCTAGGGAATTGCTTCAGGCAAACCGGGTGAACAGCTCAGAGAATTAAACCCCCAAAAGCATATTTTCTCCTCTGAGTGCAAGCAACTGACAACTCCATCTTCCCTTTGTGTGCACAGTGCTCACAACACCCCAGAAGAGTTAATGTAAACAATACGGGTCAGTGTTAGATAGACAACTTTATAAATGAGACAGGGAAAGTAGATGACAAGGTGGATTTCACATGACAGGGAGCCTGAGTGACTCCACTGAAGTGGGGACTAGTTTGTTTTGTTTTTCTATGCCGTGTAGTTCTGGGGTGTATCGGGAAGACATGACCCCTGCATTTTCAGGATTCTTTGATGACAAAGCTAATACTCTTATGATTTAACCCCAGACAGCAACAAAGCCCGACACAGCCGCTCGCTCGCTCCCTCTGGTGGGATGGGAGAGAGAATAGGAAGAGTGAAAGATTGTGGGTTCAGATACGGTTTAATAGGTAAAGCAAAAGCTGCACACACAAGCAAAGCAAAACAAGGAATTCATTCACCATCTCCCATCAGCAGGCAGGTGTTTAGCCATCTCCAGGACAGCTGGGCTCCATTATATATAATGGTCACTGCAGAAGACAGATGCAATCGCTCCAAATGTCCCCCCCCTTCTTTCTTCTTCCCCCAGCTTTATATCCTGATCACGACATCATATGGTATGCAATGTCCCTTTGGTCAGTTGGGGTCACCTGTCCCAGCTGTGTCTCCTCCCAATATCTTGTGAACCCCCAGTCTACTCACTGGTGGGGTGAGGAGCAGAAAAGGCCTTGACTATGTGTAAGCATTGCTCAGCAGTAATGAAAACATCCCTGTGTTATCAACACTGTTTCTAGCACAAATCCAAAACACAGCCCCATATGAGGTACTGTGAAGAAAATAAACCCTACCCCATCCAAAAGCAGCACAACTCCTCAAAGTGAGAGTCTTAATGAAAGCTTGATCAAAATGTCTTCAGTCAGAGAAAGCAGATCTGCCAGGAACCAGAGCTTCTTTCATTCTCCTTGCTTCTACTTTACTGCTCACCATATGCTCAGTGCTCAAAACAATTGTGGCGAAAAGCCTCTAAAAATTGCCCAAGAAGGGTCCTTCTGGAGCTGAAAGGCCAAGCACATTTGCTTTTCAAAATATATATCAAGAGGAACAATTCAGAAAAGCTTCTGTTGCTAGCTGTTATTTTGGCCTTTGCCCCTATTGTTTAAGATGCTTTTACCCATTTTTTTTATCTCTAATTAAATACAGACCATACTGAGGGCAGTAAAAGAAAGCAGAGAGGATCTTCAGGGAAACTCTCCAGTCTCTCAGGCCAAGCTACAAATCAGAAAGGCCCTGAGCACATCTCCTGAAATAGAGGAGACAAATAAGAAATATGGGCTTTGTTCAGAATAAAAAGCAGATGATGCTGAAGGGCACTAAGGCACAGAAGGATTAGGACACAGCACAGTTTTGTCATGGACTGCTCAGCTGGAATCCAAACAACATCTCAAATGCCTCCTACTCTTTGTCTTTAAGGAAATCCTAGATACTCCCTCCAATTCATACGTTAAAAGTGTGTTGACAGAAAATCATGTGGCTTTTTGTCCAAGATAATAAATCCTTTTGTACAGGCTGGCTGTCACAAGAGAAATGACAAACTGAGTCATGAGCACCTTCTGTCGAGGCAAAAGGATCCACTACCTAGATAGGATGATGAGGGGCTAAGGGTAGATGGGAGGGAGGATGAAGCAGGGAGAATTGTCACAAAGGCATTGGATTTGGCCAAGTTTCATCTGCGAGTGGCTCTGGCCAGAGAGGCTTGTCTGAGCTAAGAATGCCTTTTAAAATTCCCCCTTGATTTCTCAAATGAGTGTGTGTGTCAGCCAGCAGACAGCCTGCCATGGCTGCCTGCCGCACAGACACAGCCAAGCTCCTGTTCTCCAGCACTCTGCAAGTGCCAGGGGAGCTCCTAGCTGGCTCAGGCCTTAAAACTGTTCATCCTACCAGGGTCTTGTACAATACAGATTTCTGGTGCTCATTACACTGGTCGGTCAGCTTGTTCTCTTCTGTTTGCACAACAAACTGCACAAAGCATCTTAGAAAAGGAGTGTCCCACGAGGTAGTTTTTATAGAGCTGAATCCAACAACAACGTCTAGGAAGATCTTCAACCGGAGTAAACCAGCATTTGCCTTGCTGACACCAAAGCAATTACTTCCATTTTCACTTGCTGTGGATGGAATCCTTAATCAGTTATATTTTCATATCATACAACATGCTTAGGAGTTTACAAAGCCTGTGCTTATTAATTGCTCCCAGGACTATTTAGACAGAAATGTCTTGATCTTTACCTTGCTTCTCTGCTGCAAAGCAGGAGTGATCCCAAAGAAGCAGGTGGAATTCCAGTGGTGGAAAAGAGGTGGAAGTCAAAGCAGAATCAGGAATCAAGAAGTCTCATTGATCATTGCTCACAGTGATCTTTCAGCTACCTTTATCAAATATTAACAATAATGACTTATTTATATAGCACCAACTGTGAGCTAGGTGCAAGAGGATAGGCACAAGTCCCAGAGAACTAACAAACTAAATAATAAATACATATCAATCTAGAATAATAAATAATGAATCTTGTATTCTTTTTTTTTTTTTTCTTCAGAGGTGTTTGCCCTCACATTTTCTGATCAGCAGGAGGGCTTGGTTAAAAAGATCAGATTAGAAATAAATCTCTTTGATGTTTACAAAGGCAATAGGACTTTCACACCTTTCCAAGTGCAATCCAGCTGCAGGTAAAGAACTCTGCAGCTTGTGGAAGTGCTAATTAAAGCAAATAATAACATGATTCACCTTCAACACTGCTCTGAAACACCCAGTATTTTTTTGCCAGAAGGAGATACTGCATTTCCAGGGCACTACATTTGAGGACCTCTCTTGTTTCAGGGATCTGCAAGGTAGCAACACTTTGGTTTAGAAGAGGAGGGAGCAAAGTTGTTTAAATCAATCTTTGTCAGAGGATCCCACTGTATATTGAGATCTTGAAGGTGAAAGGTTAATGCTTTACTCAGAAAACCACTCATCCTCCAAAATACTAGTATTATTTATCTTGCTGAAACCTATTTTTATATTTCCCAAGACATTTTTATTTAATTTCTGCTCCAGGTTTTCTCTACTGTGTTTTCATAGTATCACTGTACAGACTTAATCCTTTTCCAATCTGATATTGCAAGTTGTGATGGAAAATGACAAGTGTCTGGTATTCTTTTTAATAGAAAGATTATCAGAAAGAAAAATTATTAACTTCAGACTACTTACTTTAGTGGAGCATGACTTATCAGGGACTCCAATCAAACACTGTAGTTAGAAGTAACAGATAAACGAGAATAAACACTTGTCCCCAGGAATAATGTGTCTTGTCATTTTAGCAGCTTGGAACATGTTCTCATTTATCCAGCCATTTTCTTGCCACAGAAATTATAAAATGTCCAGTTTGAAACAAGGTTTTTTTCATTGATTTTATGATAAACTTTTTTTTTTTTAAAAAAAAAAAAGTCTTTGCACTGTCTGGTTAATAAAAGAGCAAAGAAGTAAAAGGTACATAAATCTGTAACATATACAGATCTGCCTGTGGAATTTATTGTGAAAGATCTTCTAGTGAAATACTGAATAACTGGACTGTAAATAGCTACTAACATGCATGGTAATACCAGTAACTGGATGTGTTGCTTCAGAACAGGATTTCTGTCTGTGATACAGATAGAGCAATAATTGTATTGCTCTCCTCCTGTTCCCAGGATTTAAGACCTTCCTCTCCTCATGATTGTTTGTAGGTACTGGAAATACTGATGCAGGTTAGCAAATTGTGTCTACATGTATTCATTAACTTGGCATTACAAGAATATAGTAAATCAGAAACACAAACATAGTTTCTCTCACAAAAGGAATCTGAGAGAACTTAATTTGTTAGAACTGAAATAAATCATATATTGTTACAACTAGAGAAAATGCAAAGGTCCAATCATAGCTACTAAGAAGTGATAGGCTTTTTTTTTATGACCATTTTTATACAATTTTCAAAGGTGAAAAAAATATCTTATTCTTCACATTTCTATGCCTACTGATTTTCCATGTATTAAGGTGAGGTCTGAAAATATTACTCATAACAGCTAAGAAAGCTCTTTTAATTAGAATGCTTCACTTTACACAACTAATTTAATTGCATCCTGCACAGTGTTTCTTCCCTCACTGTTTAGGATGAACCCAGGACATACTGATTGACCTTATCTGTCAGCTTTTTAATCACATCAGGACAACTAAGAGTGGCTTTACAGGTACATTTCCACACCCAAGCCCAGAGATCTGCCAGACCTCCAGGGAAAGCCTGAACACTTTTCAATTCAATTTGTCTCGACAGAAATGTCCAGTAAAAAACCTTCTTAGATGTGGCCCTGCTGGCCCTTTCCTTGTGGGAATCACAAGCTCAGAGGTCCTAGAAGACTTTCCATGACCAGAGGGAGATTAGGCAGTCAGCTCCATATCCTTCAGAGCAGCAGTGTCTGGCTCAGAATTAGAAGCTGCTATTTAGACCTTCCCCTTAGAAAATAAAGCTTTTGGTTTTTTATGGGATGCTCAGAATTGGACAATTTCCCGTCAACTTAAATAGAACAAATAGAACATTTGTAAAAGCTGATTATCCTCCTGTCTTATTCTCCAAAACATGAGGTACAGCCAAAAACTCACAGCTCAGACCTCTTTTCATCTAGTGTTCTCATCTTCCTTGATCTGCCCACTCATGCTCGTTCTTCCTTCCCTTTCTGGGAGACTGCCATCCTCTACACACAGGGGTGACCGTACTCACCTTCTTGCACATAGTAAATCCCTACAAAACAGCCTGTCATGTATCAGTGTTCCAATAGCCACAAATGGCAAGGAGTTCCTCAGTTTGATTGCAAAATTGTAGAAAGGAATGAAAATAAATAAGATTCTATTTTTCAAGGGGCAAATTTTTTCCTGTAGTCACTGGCCCTGAACAGATGATTTATGGGGGGCAGGCACAAAGTGATATATTCCTTGAACCAAATCCTGTTGGCCCCTTGAGTCTCAAAGGTGAAGGCCAGTAAATGGCACTCTTCTAAGTTCTTCATTTGATGACTTTGCTGACAGGCATGAGCATCTCATGGAAGCTGTGCTGGCAGTGGTTCCCTGGACAACTGCTGGAAAGTGCAGTCTTTTATGAGTTATACATTACATTCATTTCTACTGCTGAGAGACAACCATTGCTTCTCCTTTCCTGCAATGCTAGCAATTAAACTTTGTCATTCCTATTACCATCTTCCCAGTGCTTCTTAGACACTTCCCACCGAGAGTAATTCTTCTCCCTGGTCTGTGAAGCATATCTCCACTGCTGTGAAAGCAAACCTCAGACATGACCCCCATCCAAGGCAGATCCAGGAAAAACAGCTGTTAAAATGAGATGCTTTCTATACTGGCAAGCTGCACTTCCCCCTGCTGCTTCTTTTTGCTCCCAGGGGGTTTTCCCATGTATTTCTCAGTTCAGCCAAGGCTGCTTCCACCTCTTCCTCTTGCTCATCCTCACATATGGATGTGTGCACACATGGCCCCAGGTGCCTTCCCAGAAAGCTGAGTGTCAGTGAGGCCAGCTTTAGCATATGCTGCTGGATACCTTCCTGGCAGAAAGGAAGCTGCCAAAAACTGAATCCATAGAGATTGTATAAAAGATAGAAGTTTCATCTTGTTTGAGGCTTGATTCTAGAGGGCTTGTTCCTTTTGATTCTCATACAGTGATGTCAGGAAAGAGCTGCCTGCATCATTGTTCATTATTAGATATAAGCTTTGCTGTCTGTCCTGGGTGAATAATCTGTAACATAAACTAACATCAAAACACATGCAGCAAGGAGTCAGAGGCCATGACCAACAGGCTTTGCCTGTGTTTCAGGAAGACATAAGTCACCCAGAATACCCAGAGCAAGCAATCCTGCTGTCTACTGATGTTTTTGCTATGACTGTTGGTCCCAGAGGACTGGCTGTATATGGGTCAGCAGTCATTTGCAGCATCACTTTGGAAATGAGGAATAAGGGTGGGGGTATATTTGTGGTGGAATGGGTGGGATGTGGTCAGGATCCTGTGTCCAAAGGGAAAAATGAGATCAACCCTCATCCTTTATTTAATCCCTCCCCAATAACAAATCTCAATCTTTTTCAGTTTGCCACTGTCTGCGCTGCTGATCTTTCCTGCCTTCCCTTAAACCTCTCAGCTGCATCACAACCTACCTCTCACTATTTATTTTACAAGAAAGCAGAACATTTTCATTTTTAAACGGTAGCTCCATTGTGGGTTTCCAAATGCTGGATTATTTCAGACAAAAAGGTATACACGTTTTCTCATTAGAGAAAGAAAAGTAGTGATCAACTACTAAATGTTGTGCACAGTTGCTATTCTAATTCAAGCACAGCATGTAATACAAGCAGCTCTAGTGGGCTATAACATTATAAACGACACCCCATTGGTGATGGAGACAAATCAGATTATGTGTGAGTAGGTTATTGATTGTGCTTAGATTTCTTAATCTCTTAAATCAATGGAAGAATAGTAGATAACAGACACAATATGTGCTTGGAGGGCAAAACATCATTTAATACTTGGTTTTTAATGAGAATTTTTTAATACTCAGTAATATCTTAACTGGAAAGACACTCAGACAGCTTGAAGTATAGGTTACTATTTGTTACCAAGATGCCTCAATCTAGATTTGCCTCCCAGTGTTTATGCTAGACATCAATCCTGATTTACCTCTTGTTGATTTAATGAAAACATGTTATGCAGTTTTATTAAAGAAAATAAAGTCTTCAATTAACTGTCTCTGAAACACTACAACAAATTCTGAGATTAGCATAAGGATTAAACACACAGATTTTGTTGCAAGAGTTGTTTTCATGAATACAGTCTTAATTGATTGTAGCAAAACAAATGCACACTTTGGTAATACATGCTA
This sequence comes from Ceyx melanurus, assembly GCA_024611195.1. NCBI lineage: Eukaryota > Metazoa > Chordata > Aves > Coraciiformes > Alcedinidae > Ceyx > Ceyx melanurus. Next base: position 17,496 of record JANHGL010008448.1, read on the forward strand.
AGTCTCCAATTCAAAATTATTTTAATTAAGTCTTTTGAATGATAAATTTCAACACAGCAGATGTTCTTGAGTATTCAGGTATATAAATATAACCCGTGTCAGTATCTGATAAGCCCACAATTTGAGAGTTTAAGCACATATGAGTCTAGGCCAATTGTGGAGAGTTGAAAATGGAAGGAATTTGCTAAACCTCTGCTTGCACCTGTTTTGAATTATGATGTTGTTTCTTCCATGCTAACCTCGGGGGAAAGAAGGAGTCTTGTCTGAAATGCCAAAACATGGGGGAGGACATGTGTTCACTCCCCATTTGCAGTTTCTTGTCAACCAATTGCAGCAACTGAACCTCAGGGAGATGGAATTTCAGTACACTTTATGTACTGAGTATTTTACTCACCAGATCTCTCTGCATGTCCACAAGCATTTCATTACATAATTGAAGGTGAATAAAGAAGTCCTGAATGTTGTGATCAAATGATTTTAAGGTTGAAATTATGTTTCCTCACAAATAAAGGAGTATGCTAGACAGTAATTTGCCTTTCAAATAGCATCTGATTTTACAGGAAGTGTCTAACGAAATGCTTGATGTCACCTTGAATTTTAAATGAAATCATAAACATTATTTGTCTTCAAAGTTTTCAGGTATGTTCTTATTAAATTTTCATATAGGTTTTAATCAATGGGTATACCCCTGTGCATGGAGTTTTTGTGCCTCAACCCCATGTCATATATACTAAATATATTTATAAATAGACTTCTTCAGTAACTTTACATTTTTATTGTTCTCTGCCTTTAAAGACATACAAGCAGAAAAGCCCTCCCTTTTTTGAGCATGTCCAGCCTTCACAGAAAAACAGCAGAACCTCTCAGCTGTATATGAGAGACTGAAGAAATACAAAAGTGAGAAGGAAACGTGGAATGTACAAAGGTCTCCTACTGAATAACATCTGCTTTCAGAGAGCACTTGTCTATCCAGAGAACTTAAAGGCACTGAGACTTACAAGTAAAGATGATTTCAAGACACCAGCTAATGCAACCATTTGTGGGCCAAGAATATTGTCTCATATTTATCAGAGTCAGATAACACCAGAAAGAATGTGAGAGGAACCATCAGGAGGGATGCTGTATCCAAGTCATTTTAGGAAGGCAGGATGTTGAACTGGAGTTATTGTCAAAGTTTAGGCTGAATATGACATATCTCTTCACAGGTGTTTGACCTGGAATCTGAAGTATGATACCAGCAACATCCAACATGAGGGTACAGGTCGAAGAGAGCAAGCAAGCAAGCAAGAATTACCTCAGCTGTCACCAGCAGTACCACACTCAGCACCTTGCATTGCCTAGCCAAATTTCCATGAGCACAGCATTACTCATGAGATATCATGAAGACCACATTTGAATCCTGAATACCTGCTCTTCTCCCCCTTTCTCTGACCTCTTCAATTTTGGAGCCTCAGATTTACTTTGGAGGAATCCTGAGGGTGTGTTTCATAGTCGAGAACAGCTTGTCACGCAGGTACTTTTCTGTGTTCCAGAAGTCACATTGGCAAAGGCTGAGATGAATGAATTAGTGCAGTTTGGTGAGACACAGCTTCCCAATCTGGCTCTGGAATCATACCTGGCTTACTCCAAGATGCAGATACTGTAGTTGTCTTTCTCAGTGCACTGAAGTTAGGAAAACAAACTTTGCCCAAAGCTCTGAATCTCCCCCTCCATCCCTCTCAGACTTGTATCTTCAATATTTCACTAGAAATATATCAATGTGCTGGTTTACATTATGTTTTTTATGTTATATTATGCTTCAGAAGGAGATACAAGTTCCTCTGTTTTTTTGTTTCTTGTTGGGAATAAGAATGGATGCAGGCTCAGCTCTATGTGTGTCTGAAAATTACCCTTCACAATAATTGCTTTCATACCTTTCTCTCTCCTTTTGTCCCTTTAATTCTTATCCCTGAGCTTTTCTGGCTCTGCAAGCCAAAAACAGCCATCCATCCATCACAGATTATTTGACACGAAGGTGATCCATAGTCCTTCAACTCCTGGAATGTGGACAAGTGTGTTGTAGTATGATCTAACATTTATATAATGATTCACAATTGATATGATGAGAAATTGGCTCACAATTTCAAGGTAATGCCCTTCCCAAGATACACATTATTAATTCTTTACTACCATATAACTGTATGTTCACTTAGAGAATCTTAAACAAACTTTACAGTTTGCAATTAATTTAGTGAAATTCTGAGTTAAATTACTAGCTATAAAAAATGTTAAACATATTACAACTGTATGGACATGGTCTTCTAAAAGAAAGGTAGGTTTCATTATTTTAGAAGAGAAATATCAACAGTGTCAAGTTTTAACCACTGCTCAATTTAATAGAACTTCTGCCCAATTTTAGAAATTATTATTTATACAGTTAACATGCATAATAAATTAATAAATGACCTCTATAATATCACTTTTGGTACAGGTATCAATGTAGGCAATTATTAGACTAATGCTGAAAAAATACACCTGGGAATTCTGTACTTGCTTCCCAAACACAAAAATAATGGGAAATGGAAGAGGAAGGAAGGAAGGAAGGAAGGAAGGAAGGAAGGAAGGAAGGAAGGAAGGAAGGAAGGAAGGAAGGAAGGAAGGAAAAAAATATACAAAAAAGAATCTCCACTAAGCAAACCTTATCTGTGAACTCAGATAATAGGGGAGAGAACTTGAAGTTAAGGCTTCGAAACAGTGTGGGACTTGTAAGCAAAGAGAATGCAAGATGAAGCTTTTTGACCCCTTTCTTCCTTCACATATTGCAGCTCCAGAACCAAATGAGAGCAGGAACCTGCTTCCAGCCAGCTTGCCAAACTTCCAGTGGTGAAGTCACCTGGGGCAGTGAAAGCTCTGGACAATATCCAGTCTAAGCAGTAGTGTTATGAAGTGTCTAATTCAGGGGGGAGCACCAGAGACCATGAATACTCTTTCTGCCTAGGAAGTTTCCATCAGGAGCCATATGGCATCCCCAGAGAAGTGCAGGAAGGACTGGGCTGCAGATACTGGGAATTTTTGTGCTCTATTACCATATTCTAGTGGTTTCAACCTGTAATCCATTGACTATTTCTAAGGGTCCAGAGAACATAAGAAAAGTAATTTACTGGTAGCAGACTTACATATTTACTGAATACTGTCTCCCCTTAGTCCAGGGGTCTGTAGGTCCATAGACTGAGTATGCAAAGGTTAAAAATCCACATTAGAGATATAGGCATTACAAGGAGACTTCCAAAGCACAGCCTACCTGTTTTTGGAGTCTGTGTGGGACAGGACTGCAGTGGCTTATATGGGGCCAGATACATCAAAACAGGACAGAGCAAACCTCAGACCTCCTGATGTTAGTGGGAGTTTCAGCAAGGACACGTCCCTCAAACTTTGCTCTAAAATGCATGCTACATTTTCAAATTCCTTCCTTCCTTCCTTCCTTCCTTCCTTCCTTCCTTCCTTCTATCTTTCCTCCTTCTTTTCTTCCTTCCCTATCTTCACCTTCCTTTTTGCACTGCTC
>JANHGL010008448.1:21136-54605 GCA_024611195.1 Ceyx melanurus
CACTGTTCTACCACCCTCAAGGTCAAGAACTTCTTCCTGATATCCAGTCTAAATCTACTCTTCTCTAATTTAAACCCGTTACCGCTCATCCTTTCACTAGAGACCCTTGTAAACAGCCCTTCTCCAGTGTTCCTGTAGCCCACTTCAGGTACTGGAAGGTGGCTAAAAGATTGCCCAGAGCCTTCTCTTCTCCAGACTGAACAACCCCAGCTCCTTCAGTCTGTCCTCATAGCAGAGCTGTTTCAGCCCTCTGATCATCTTTGTTGTCCTCCTCTGGACCCGCTCCATCAGCTCCATGTCTTTCCTGTGTTGAGGTCTTCAGAACTGGATGCAATACTCCAGGTGAGGTCTCAGATGGCTGTCACTCCCCTGCCCCACCACAAGTTGGCTGCCGCTTCCCCTGCCCCACTACAAGATGGCTGACACTCCCCTGCCCCACCACAAGATGGCTTCTACTTCTTCTGCCCCACCACATTATGGCTGACACTCACCTGCCCCACCACAAGATGGCCACCACTTCACTGCCCCACCACAAGATGGCTGCCGCACAGTCTAATGAGTCTGTATAGGGGTTTTTTGGGCTCTATATGGGCTGTACAGACCCCTAATCAGGGTATATAGAGACTTATAGACCCCTTCAGTGGCTGTATAGGGGCTGTTTGGATTCAATAGGGGCTGTATAGACCCCTTCTTGGCCCATAATTACTTAATTCCTTTTCAGAAAGAAAGAAAGAAGACAGGCAGGACTGAATGCAGATAACATTTAGAAAGTTCATGACAGCAGCACACCCAAATTATCTGATCCCAGCCTTATTTCCAACAAGAAATACATAAACAGAAGGGGAGAAAAATGTAGTATCTCCTTCTGAAGTATAATGTAAAAGAAAAATGATCAGAAGTGGATGCAGAGCTACCACAGGGGCTGCTTCCATATCACAGTGCTTCAAAGATGTGTGTTTGTTAGAGCCCTAGGTGGTACTTTTCTGTGTTTGCAGGATGAACCTCAGCCAATAAAACAACTGTGCAGCACTCTTTCTCCTTTATTAAAAGGCTTCTGGCAGATAATAGAAAATTATCTTTTCAGACACTGCATAGGGGTTTTACTTCACTGGATAATATAATGAAAGATATTTTCTCTTCTGTAAAATTATTGAGAGCATTTTTTAAATAGTCTTTAGGAAGATCAGAAGGTTGAGTTCCCAAATATCCCTCAGTAATATTATCTGCAAATTCACCTCCAAATCATTCTAAAAGCTCTCCACACTCATCAATATAGAAAAATTCAAACTATTTCCCGGGAAAACAAACAAACAAACAAACAAACAAGGCTGTTCTTTGGGCTTTAACCTACTGTCACGGTTTAGGGCCAGGGCAATCCCCAGACCGATAACAGACACTCTCTTTTAACCCCCCTCCCTCCCCAAAGGGAAAGATAAAAGGAATAAGGGAGAGGGACTTAATGAATAGAAAAGGAAACCAGAACAATTGAATGAAAATGAAAATAATGGAATATATATACAATTATGTACAAAACCAGTAGCAAAAACAATCCCCCTGATGGTAATTACGTCACCGTCACTGATGCTGTGGAGTTGACACAGGGAGAGTCCCAGACTGGGCCCCGCAGCAGACAGGAGCTGTGTTTAGGAGCTGGATTCTGACACCAGATTCAGGAACACACTGATTGGGATCAAAGGCAGTATGGACAGAGTCCTCCTTGGTGCTCTGAGTGGGAGAACACCTCAAGAAAGGAAGAATGCCAACAACCTGAGCTGAGAGCCTAAGACACCAGCTAGATTGCTTAGACTGCCAGTTTAGCTTGCCTGCTTTTCTCTCCGTGCATTCTCTCCCAGAACGAGAGCAAGAGAAAGCCAGAGCAAGAGCCAGAGAGAGACTCTCTGGACCCCCGAGCTTTATATACTGGATATGACATATATGGGATGAAATACCTCGTTGGTCAGTTTGGGGTCATCTGTCCTGTCTGCTCCTCCCTGCAGATGCAGTCTTTCCCTTTCTGCACCCCTCAGTGCGATACACAAGTTCAAGCAGTGGCCTTGGTATCCTTGGTAGCAACTCTAAACATGAGGTATTATCACTGCTAGAAGCAGACACTGTCTGCAAAACATGCTGCTAACCTCAGAAAGTGCAGCTAGTTAGAAAACCTGAGCTGAAAAGCAGAATCACTGAACAGAATTTGTTCGGTTCTCACCCAAACCAGGACACCTGCATCTTTCTGCTGTGTTGATTTTTCTTTCAGCTGAGTGATCTGAACAGACTTTCTATGTTGTTATAGGAGCCAGAGAACCAGGGAGGGATGGGGACCAGAGAAAAAGGAGGAAGGGGGCAAGCAGGGTGGTATCCAACTGCGTGAAATCTCATTTTGAATCAATAGGTGCTTTACCACCGGTTTCTATACAGGCCAAGAGTGTCAGGAAGAGATGTGGAGAAGGTCTGACATACAGGAATTTCCCAGTTCCACTTGGAGAAAAATAATGAAAGCCCCTGATTCCCCTACTTTCTTTCCCTTTTCTTACACTGAATTCCCAGACCCGCTCAACTGAATACCTCTTCATTATTTCTTCATTACTAAAGGCAGTTGAGAAAAGCAAGCAGCACTTGCAAGTCTGGATTAGTGAGCTCAATCAAGGCTTTGCCTTAGTTATCAGGAACTCTGACACATGCTGGGCTGTGCCAATTAATATCCAGCCGTTGCTCTTAATGGCACTTGGCAATGAAATACCAGGTTATACTGCCTACATTTCTATGTATACATAGAAGAAAGAGCATTTCATTTTATAAAACTACTGAGCACATCCCTGGTCATCAAAAGAAGAAATGTATACACCAAAAAGCCTGTCCTCAGCCTGGAAACTGTTGCTCTTTTCATGAATGATTGTATTTCAGCTGAGAGAGGTGCACTGTGATTTAGTGAACTGCCTGGCTTCTAGCAAGAACAATATCTTGCTAGAAGATAACATGAAATGCTCTCTTCTTGAAACTCCTACTTCTCACACTTCCTAGTACTAATTAGTAAATCTGACAAAAAAGTCCTGGATCCAGCATGTTTGGGAGACCTGGAACTTGGCTCATGTCCACATTTTATAATGAATCTTTCACATCTCAAATAGCTCAAAGCAGAACAACAGATCCTCTCAACCCTTAAGTTTAGGCATGTTTCAAATCCAGGTCTTAACCAGTGAGTTAGATGAATCATATATGAAGCACAATTTGAGAAACTAAGTGGGTGTTGTTAAGGTTATTATGAGTCCTTCAAATAATTTGAGAGCCAGAATTCTTCTGAATGAATCTTTTTTTAATATATATAATTCCAGCCAAAAAAAGTTCCAGCTGGACATGCTTGCTCTGTGCTATCTTTGTAATGGTATTTTATAACTGAGCATCTTATTCTTTTATTAGCTCCAGCAGTCATTTCTCTCTTTTTTTTTTTTTTTGGTGCCATTCCATATAACGTATATAAATATAACTACCAGATATTAATGTGGCCTCAGAAACAGTATTCTGAAATTTTCCAAGCCCATTGGTATAGAAAGAGAGTATCCTACCTTCAGGACATACAAAATACAGCAGTAATAAATCATCCTTCTCTGTCATGGCCTGTTTCTTGTCATTTGTCTTAAATGAGTCTTAAACTTCAGACCTGTCAGTCTGACCTCGGTACAAGGGAAGATTATGGAGCAGGTCATCTTAAGTGCCATCACACGGCACATACAAGACAACCAGGCGATCAGGCCCAGTCAGCATGTGTTTAAGAAAGGCAGGTCCTGCCTGACTAATCTGATCTCCTTCTACAACAAGGTAACTCATCTAGTGGATGAGGGAAGAGCTGTAGACATTGTCTAACTGGACTTTAATAAAGCCTTTGTCACTGTCTCCCACAGCATTTTCCTTCAGAAATGAAAGCCTGGTGCAAGGCTTGGATAAATACACTGCAATGGATGAAACACTGGATGACTGGGCCTAAAGAGTGCTAGTGAACAGAGCTAAATCTCCTGGCCTATGGTCACAACTGTTGTTCCCTGGGGTTCAGTACTGGGGCCTGTTCTCTTCAATATCTTTATTAATGATCTAGATGAGGGGATTGAGTGTACCCTCAGTAAAGTTGCAGATGACACCAACCTAGGTGTGTGTGTTGATCTGCTGGAGGGAAGGGAATCTTTTCAGCAGGATCTGGACAGGTTAGATCAGTGGGCCAAGGTTAATTGTATGGGGTTCAACAAGGCCAAGTGTCAGGTCCTGCATTGGGTCATAACAACCCCATGGCAAGCTACAGACTTGGTGGAAAGTTGCAAGTTGGAAAAGGACCTGGGGCTATTGATCGACAGTTTTCTAACTACGCATCAGCAGCCCATGCAGGTGGCCAAGAAGGCCAATGGCACCCTGTCTTGTATTTATTGTGCCACTCCTCCTGTGGCCAGCAGGAGTAAGGAGGTGACATCCCCCTGTACTCAGCACTGGTGAGGCCATACATTAAATATTGCGTTCAGTGCTGAGCCCTTCGCTACAAGAAAGACATAGTAGTGCTGGATCATGCCCAGAAAAGGGCAGAGGCTGGTGAAGGGCATGGAGCGCAGGTCCTGTGAGGAGCAGCTGAGGGAGCTGGCATTGTTTAGTCTTCAGAAACGGAGATTAAGAGGAAACATCACTTTCTACAGCTACCTGAAGGGATCTTGGAGTGAGGAGGTGACAGTCTCTTCTCCCCTGGTGATGTGTACCAGGACCAGAGGTAATATATGCACAAGGGGAGGTTTAGGATGGATATTATTTCGTCACTAAAAGGGTTATCAAACACTGGAATGGTCTGCTCAGGACGGTGGTGGAGTCACCAACCCTGGAGGCATTTGCATAGCATTTGGATCTGGTGCTCAAGGACATGGTTTAATGGTGAGCTTGCAGTGTTGGGTAGAAGGTTGATCTTGAAGGTCTCTTCCAACCAAAGACATTCTGTGATTCTGTGTTATTGCATCTTGACAATAACAAAGTTTCTGTGTGTGGAGGGGGTGGATTACAGTCCCATCTGCTTTAAATGTTTATGCCTTGGCTACTTGTAAGAGCAAGGGACTGAATTAGTTGACCCCAGTAGCCCCTTCAGGTTCCATGTCCTTTATTAGGAAGTTCTCACTAATCCATGTCATAAAGGAGCCATTTGTTTCAGAAGTGTTCTTCCTAAGTACACAATTATTTCCTGCCTAAACTTTTCCCTAGTTGTTTTTTTGTTTTAATGATATCTCCATGTCTGAAAAAAAGAGAAGATTTTCTGTTCAATTAAAGTGCTTTGTTTGTTCCCTCTGCAGTTGACTTGAAGCCTTCAACTTGTCTAGTCTGATGATGGCCCCATACCTTGGTATATCTAAGAAGACAAAATTGTCAGATATATAAAAACCCATAAGGGAGTGCACAGAATAGGTCATTGCATGTTTTATGTGCCTACTGGCATGTGAATTTAGCTTTGTCTGCACATGCAATTGAAAGGATTTGCAGACAGAAGGAATGCAGGAGCCTTTGGGGTACAATTGTCCTACTTTTGTATTCTGTTGCTACCAATCTGGCCAAGACTTGAACTCAGGAATAAGCAATGAAGATTACAAGTAGTGAAGTGTCCTCTCTCCTATATTAAAATTACTTCTGCCTTATCTTGTCAAGGTTGTATAATTTGTGTAACCACATCACCAGCCAAGCCACAAACAGACCTTCCAAACTATGAGCTCAGCCTACAAATCACACTCATTAAGGCTTCAAATTTTTGCAGAGTACAAATAAGCAACTTTCTAACTTCACTTATGACTGTTTATGAAACCTCTAAAATTTGGTCATCATTCCAAAAACTATCTCAGACAAATTTACAGAAGTTAGACCTCTGTGATCATAAATGAATCACTGAGCATAACATTTTTATTAAGTTTATACAACTTGGCTCTGAATTATCAGTGCTATGTGTGTAATCAAGGTCTCAGAGAGCAATGGCAGTGTTTTCACTGGGTTCTGCACGATCCAAGAGGACAAGGGTGATCATAGCACCCATAATGTACTTCAGTAATGGCAAAATAAAGAGGAGTGTTAATCTTTAAGTGTGCACATGGCTTATACTTCCCCCAGTCAAAAACATTAAAAATTCAATGTTTTATTAAATAGGTTTCTGCAGGGAAAAATGCTGTACTACTAATTAGGAATGAAATATTAGTGCCAAACAAGCAAGCTTACTATAAGGTAACATTCACAAATTCTCACTTGCCTAGTAGGAAAGATTAGTTAGATGATGATAAGTCTAGACTGATTAGGTGTGTAATCATGGTGTTATTATGTTAATGATTTGTTTGTTATGTTATCAACAAAAGATTAAGCAAATCCCTACATGAAAGCTAGAGGTGAAACAGTCTGCTGGAGAAGTTTTTTTGGGTAGCAAAACTATATATTGTAATAATTTCTTTGTGGAGCACTTATTGTTGTACTGGGCACTTTTCAGTTCTCACAGGTGGCAAAATCAGTGTCTTTTTTGAGGAGCTTTGCTTACAATTAGTGTTATTCCTTGTACTGACTTGTTTTAAGAAGGCTGCTTTTTTCAGTAGGGCTTGATTCCCTAGTTAAACGACTGATCAGGACAACAGGGAACATCTTTTCACAGAGAAAAGGCATCTTTGGCCAGAGAAACAGCCTGGGGCTACATAAGCTTCTTGATACTTCAAGTCTGAAAGCTCTTAAAAGCATGGACCACTTGTGCTGGACTTGATTTAACTATATGGCTGGGCACATTTCAAATGCACACTGCCTGGGACCCAGATGTCTCTCCACTGTGCTACAGGCCTGCTACTACCCTGCCAGCTGCACTGCTTTTGCAGGTTGCTGTGCTCAAATCTGAGTCTCCTATAACAGGTCATGTAAATGAGGTGTGTGGCTAGAGGGTCTTTGCAATGAATTGCCTCTGCCATATCAGCATGTGGCCAATAACTCAATCATGTTTGTGCAACATTATGAACCAGGCAAGGATGAGGATACAATGCGGTTTGCATTCTGATGCAAACGACATGCTCAGACTCTGTCTGCAGTGTAATGGTGATGCACTTACCTTGCAAGCATTGATATCATGTGCCCTTTCCCAAGGTTTGGGGTTTTTTATTATTCTTGTGAGGGCTGGTTTTGTTTGTTTGTGTTTTCGTTTTTGTTTTCTCCTTCCTACACCAACTGTTTCAAACCTTCAGCTTTTAGCATGCATGCCCTGCAGAATACTTCCTGCAGAGTTCTGGTTAGCACAGGATAGTGGCTATTTCAGTCTACAGTGACACAAAATATTAGGACAGTGATGGGTTATTCACTTACCACTATGGTTGCCCAAAAGAACTGAAGGAATACTTCTCTTTGCCTGTGTAAATTCTCACAGCCTTCTTGAAATCAATACAGTGCCAAATACTGCAACATCTGAATCTGACCCTCTATGCTTACAGACCAGATATAAATAAAACCAGCCTCTCACACGACAGTGTCTAGAGCTGGTCATAGATATTTGGCAGAAAGTGTCATGTAACTGAAATTGAGTTTTCTTGTACAAATCCTTTGCCATTTGGTTTTGGGAAAATAAAAAAAAACCCAAACATCTGGGTGAATGTTAAGTTTTCCATTTAGACATATTTTAGAACATTTTTATCTTTCATAATAAACTGAATTCAATTTTTAAAGTGTTTTCTATTTTATTTTGCAAAAAATATCTTGGTCTATTGATTTATTTTTTTTTTCTAAAAGAGGCATAAGTTAAGCACTTGGAAATAAAGTAAATATAAATATTATATTTAAAGATTATCATATAAAGCTGGCTCTTAAACAGAATTCTAGCTCGATGCATAATGAAGACCACATCTGTGTATCATGATGTGTAAGAGAAAAAGATCTATATAGAGAAAAACATTGAAATAATCATCGAGTTAATTATGTTACCTCAGTGGGATGCAAATGTGCTTAGTTTTAAGTACAGTATCTAGGGGCTTTGCTGAATAGGCAAATTGAGTAACTTGATGAATATCTGCAAGCTCTAAATGAAATAACAAAAACATACTGAAAGGAGTAAAGGCATCACCCAGATCCAATAAAACCTATGTATTATCACTGAAGCAATAGTCCCAGCCACAGCATGTTTTATTTTTCCATGTCAATGACATTAGTAGCTTGAGTGAATCATAGTTTAACACACATTGTTTCAACCAAAAATGGTATTTCATACAGAATTATCCATCCTGCATTTAGTTTCCAATCTATTTCCAGTTCACTCCCATATTCTTACTATAAGATTCTTGTTACTCCAAGCTGGAATGCTATTTGGGCTTGGTTTGTGTTGGGTTTTTTATTTAAAATCTTATACCAGTTTTTCCCCAGGTAGGAATACTGGGTCTGCAGAGACTGAGAGGTGAGTTCTGACTGCCAAACTTGTGAAAGGTAGACAGGGAGATTGCAAATTTTGGCTCTGTTGCCAGGGCAAGCCAATACCAGGCCTCTGGGGAAACCGTGAAAAACAGTGCCAAGTGCAATGTGGCTTTTAGTCATCATAATTGTATTTATAAAACCTCCAGGCCACCTGCTCAAGTGCGTGAGTTGCTGCTCAGCTGATTAAAACGCAGTAGCCAGGTCATAAAATATGTATTAGAAGAACTAGACAAAGTGTTAACTCGTGGCATAGAAAAGAAGCAAACCTCACCCTTGAGCACATACAAACACAAAACCTATAGATTGCCCCGAATCTGTCAGCATCACTGTTGTAGGACAGGGGATGACAAATCAAAGGGTGAGTTGGAGCTGTAGCTAAGCAGGACTCAGGCTCTTAGATGGACTCTGCTAGGAGCTGCCAGCCATCAGCACTGCTCAGGGCTTTTCTTGAGCGGCATCTTTGACCACTGATGGTCTGCACTGCATTTGCTGACTTGCTGTGAAAGGTCTCTTGACACTCCCTTACCCTCACTGCAAATATCCTCGAAGGATGTATATGCTACTCTGCTGCAGAATGCTAACATCTGATCTTTCTCCTCAGTCACCATAGTTACCTTTTCATTTGAAGGAAGGATGCACAGGATTTTTTTTGTTGTTTTTGTTGCTTTTTTTCCAAGTAAACTCAATCAAGACTAAGCACTGATTCAGTTCTGAACTCAAGCACATCCTTCCTGTGGCTCATTAACAGTCTGTGAGATCTTCCCAGGCTTTTCTTTCTCTGTACATGTAGTAACTGAAAAGTTGAACAGTTAGTCATGTATAGTGAAGTCTTGATGTGTTTTGATGATTTTCTACTAGGTGTTAGTTGCAGCAACAATTGTTCAGTTTTTCACAATTGTTCACTTTGCCTGAGCAGCTATATTACTGGTTTATTGGCATCTTAATATTCCTAGATTTATGGTAAGGTCAGAATTTACAATGCCTCACTGCAGAGAGCATTGGCCATGAGCTTTATTTCAAGCACTAGCCAGTACAGAAAATATGAAAATATATTAAAACCAAACCAAAACAAAAAAACCAAAACAACATACAACTAAAATGCAACAAAACAAACAACAAAACATAAAAATAACTTAGTGAGATACTTTGGGTTTCTTACTTGCTTGGTGTATTAATTCTGAAAAAAAGTGAGTTCTTGGAAGGAGGGACCACTGCTCTGCATTTGGAATAGGTGGGGATATGGAGAATACAAAGAATTAAATACAACTAGGAATCTTCATTGTTCATGGCAATAAGTGGAAATCTTCCTGGACAAAAATAAATAGTTAACATTCACTTAATGGAAAGAAGTAATTTATCAAAGACAAAAATTAAAAACAAGTTATAAATGTAACTCTTATCTATATGGAAGAGGATTGCTCTTGGAAAGACTGACTCAATAGGCCAGTCTCTGACATTGTCTTATGCCCTATCAAGCAAGGGCCACCTGGAAATTTCTGTTGCATCAGGGCCTCCTCATAAATAATAATAAGAAAAAAGAAATAATAATAATAAAAAAGACCCAATCATCCCACATCTGTATCCCCTCTAGGAAAAAGGAATGAGGGGATGACAAAGCACCAAATTTTGGCTGACAATATAATTTCTGGAATCCAGATGAGTCTGTCATCACTTAGAGTATCCTTGATACATGTGGTCAGCTCCCTCAACTTATCACCTTTGTTGCACTCCTTTAGGTGTTATACCAGTAAACAAGTCCTGTGAAAGGATATCTCTCAGGGCAGGAGAAAATAACATTTTCATAAAAGAGAATGAAAGGATAGCTTTTTGGTTTTCTACTCAGAAACATTTTCCTTCACAGTAGCACCACAACAAGGGGACTATGGGAATGGAATACTAAAATACTGGTGCAGCAGCAGCAGCAAATTATCTCCACAGCTGAGGTGAACTCTATTTACATCCTTCACCCACTTGTTTCCACTATTCCAAGCCAGATTGCTCTCAGGGCATTTGGATCCAAATCTAAATATTCCAGCGCTCCACTTAGAAAATATATGGTGAAATTTTGATCTGGTTCATAGTTACTGTAGGTGAGTCAGGGACACATTAGGCATCATCATTAGGAATTGTTTGTTTCTAAGTTAACCTGCAGAAACCAGAGAGCTATTTGGCACCCCCATCCCTGCTCATGCCCAGTCATTTCATTACCAGACAATACTCAAACTCAAGGCTTAGTATGAAGACAGATTGAGGTTTCTTGGAGAAATAGATTTTCTTTTCTTCCTCATCTTGCTTTAAAACAAGCATGACTTTTTCTGTTGTTTGGGTTCGTTCTTTCTTGTGGCAGGAGGTGCTTGTTAGCAGAAACTTTAGACATCCTTTAGGTTTCTTTTGTCACAAGAAATCTTAAAATTAAGCAGACAACATGCTCTTATTTCATACTTCATTCTAATATAACCCTGTTCAGCTAGTTTTGTTTACAATAAATGTTGAGTTGAAGAGCTGAAATCATGTTATGTTGCTCTGTCACAGAACTGGTCCCAGTATTTTTCAGCACTTGAGCCACCATGATGTGCTTTCATTTCCCTAAGAGTCCTTTATCAACTAGATAGCAATGGAAACAGTCACTTTCCCAAAGAGGGAAACCTCTCCCCAATCCTACCCTCCATTCTTTAGAAGACCACCATTGTTGCTTATTAGAAATCATTCACCAGCCTGGAGAAGGATCGTTTTGGAGCTACACATACCAATGTAGTGATCCTTCCTCCAAAGCTTTGTTCAGTGGTCCTGTTCTTTCTATTTATCTATGACATCCCTTTGAAATCCATCACAAGTTTCTTAACATGTCAAAATCTGCCCTTTAAAAACCTGCTTCCCTCCTTTTTCTAAAGACAACATTCTGAAGCAGGACAAGAATTCCCAGTAGAGGTGATCCAATCTTGACCATGGAGCTTTCACACAAACATATATTGAAAATCTGAAAATGTTTGGTAAAAATTACTACCAGCTCTGAGCTGATCCCTTTAAAACAGTGACTTTAATAGTGCACATTTAGATCATGTGCATGATCATTCTGTCAGAGATCTATGATTTATAGATGCAGGAATGACCAGCCCCTCTCCATGTAACTGAATAATATACTCACAGGGCAAAAGTTAGATACCTAACACTTACACTCAAAATCCTAGGGAATACAAACTAAGAGATGGTGCTTCTGTCATAAACCTTCTTGCTTTTTATAAACTTAAATTCAACATGAAGTGTAGCATCATTGTAGAAGGTAGAACTGAAATGTTCTAACAGCCTTTCTGTTAGTAATAAGATCAAAGAAAAGCAAAAGAAATAAATTAACCTTATATGACCAGAACACGATATGAATAATCTGTGGTTTTACATGTTTACCTTTTTATTTACATGGTTATCTCATGAACTTTGTAGTGTAAAGTGTTCTAGTTATTTACTGTCATGTTGATAACTACCATTTTCATATTAAAGGCTGTACTCTGGCAAGTTACTTTCTTTGTGTTGGCTGTAGAACCATCAGTGTACTGATTGATGGAATATAATATTTGGCCCCTCAAAAATAGAGACTGATTTAGATCTTGTCATGGTAGAGCAGAGAATAAATCCCAGATACACAGGCATTCTTCTGAGTCTTTTCCTCTACACAAATAAGGAGCCACTTGAGGCATATTCACGTATATGTACATCTGTTCACTCATCCACGGTATTATGCACAACACATGTAACTAAAAAAAAAAAAAAAGCCAATTTCTGTTACTCAGGCAGATTTTTTTTTTCTTTAAACTTCTACGAAATATAGAGCTGAAGTCAAAACATAGTTTTCCAATTGTTACTAAAATAAAAGTGTTAACAGTGAAGCATTTGAGCTTTTTGCAGAAAGAGACTGGACAATATCAGTCTGTGGAGATTCAAGATTTGGATATCCTGCTCTGATTTCAGAGCTGACTGTGCTTTAAGTGGGAGATGGAATTAGAATCCCTTCCAGCTTGGATCCTATACAATCCTATATATCCAATCCTACAATCCTATAATACCAGAAAGCTGAAAAGTGTTTCAAAGGTGTAGAAACTGGTAAACAAAGGAGGCAGAGCCGGAAAACAAACTATATAGAAGACTATTTAAACACTTTTAAAAACATGAAATGATTCAATATATCATTACAATAAGGTGACACTGACACCCAGGTGCCACTTTTTGCTTACAGTTGGATAGAAAGCTTTAAGCTTTCAGAGTAATAATCAGAGTATTATTATATTAATACTTGGAATTAGAAACACAAAACTTAGCAGCAGAGGAACATAAACTTATAAACTAAAAATTATGATCATGCCAGGATTATTCAGGTAATTTCCATTGCTATTAAACCTGCTTCTTTATTCTCTGAGATAATATTAGGTTGGTAGCCATACACTAAACTACATCTGCCATTACCCTAAGCGACTCAATTGTTTGTTTTTCAACTACAGAAGCAGTAAAGAAACTGTATGAGTATTCCTTAATGTAATTTACTATCCTACCACCATCTGCTACATTTGGCAGTGAATGTGTAGCTGAAATCCCTTTTATAAGTGTGCCCTCAATCAGGAAGCTGATTCAGACCAGAATCAATTATTGTTCCCAGCCTTTCTCAAAGCACGCAGAAACAGAAGCACACACGCTAATTGTGCTTGCATTTTACAAGTGTTTGTGTTTTGTGAGCATGAATGTGTTGAGGAATCTGTTTTAGGGTATAGAACCTCTGTCTGACACTGCAAATCACTGATGCCAGTCATGAGAGGCATGAACGCTGTGACTGGAGACATGCAAGGGCCACACAGCTTCTCACTCATGACCTGTAGCTGGGGATGGAGCAGTAGCTCCATGACAAAACGAATCCCTGTGTGGTGCACATATGTTGCCTGTTGCCACAACTGAATGTGAGCCAGACCTCTGGTGAACACTAAAGAGTTCATTTAAGATTCAGGGCTGGATCTCCAGCTGCTGCAACTCAGTGCAGTTCCCAGGTTTCCTATAGCTCTGCAGCTTCCACCTCAGCAGTCCCCTCTCAGATGGTGGAGTCTTGCCATTTCTGCTGTGCTCTGTGAAGCACTCAACAGACAAACCTGGCTGATGGCACCTAAGATTTTAAAAAATCTGTGAAACATGCTTTTGGCAAGTAGTTCCAATGAAACCTGATGTGAAAGAAATGTAAATGGATAGCCACAAATTCACTCCAGCTCCAGTAATCTAAGTTTGTGGTGAGGGCTCCAGGCTTTGATGTGGCCATTTGACAGAGAAAAATATATCCTGGTTTCTTGGAAAAGTGTTGGGAAACCTCTCATGAGGCCGTGGGATGAAAGCAGATTTGCATAGCATTCATGACATACTTCCAAGAATTGTGCTGGAGAAAACTTTTAAGTCATTCTCCAGGCTCCTTTGGATTAGACCAATGACTGACTGAACATATAAGAGAGGTCAGTGATAAAATAGAGACTAAAACCCCCACCTTTTTAAAATCTACTTTTGGTAGGGTTCTAAATATACTTTAGGATTGGGTTTTTTGGCTTCGGTTCTGCCATGCAGTGGTTTATCATCAGTGAAAAGGCTTTAGAATTCTGCTAATTTTTTATTAAAACTGGGAGCCACACCACTTCATGAGAGGTCAATATCTGGCATTGGGAAGAGAAGGAAGGAACCAAAAAAGGCTATTATCATTTGAACGAATAAGGAAAAGAAAATTCAAATCTCCTATTTAATAAGCAGTGGCAGAGCAGGAAATCAGGATCTTCCCTATCTCCTGATGCTAAAGGAGATGAAATATGAAGAGCAATAATGTTCATGTCTGAAAACACCAGAGTCCAAAAAAGTGCTAATAAAGAAGAGATACATTTGTCTGTTTAGGAAGAGACATTGACAACAGAGTCTGGTCTCAATAGACCAAGAGACTAAACAAAATTGTCATGGTGAAGTAAGTATTGCACAGTAGGATTTTGCGAGGGGAGAAGGGGAGCCAGATATATGAGGGATTATAATCTAGACAAAAATCACTACAAAGCTGATACACAAGTGCTTGAAGAATCTGCAAAGAGCAGTTATCAATAGTTTGCTGTCGAACTGGAAGGTCACATCATGCAGGCCCCATAGGAGCTGGTCCTCTGACCATTATCATTCAATATTTTAATAAATCACTTGGATCACGGAACAGAGAGTACACATATAAAATTTGTGGATGACATCTTACTGGAAATCTCATGAGAATTTTTGAAGACAGGATTAGAGTTCAAAATTATCTCAAGAAATTGGATAAATGACCTGGAATCAATAAGATTAAGTTCAATACACATGCTGTATTTAGGGAGGAAAATTAGAAAATGGAGAACATCTGACTAGAACAGGGTATAGCAGTAAAAAATATGAAGATTTTAGTGGTCACAAAATGGAAAAATAGCATACAAGTGGAAGAATAGTAGATGTCCATTTTTACTCAGTACTGGTGATATCTCACCAGGCCAGTCTGGGTGCTGCATGTAAACAACACCACAGACCAATGACAAAAATGACAAGCAGATAAAAAAGCATAATCCTTATAGAAAATTAATCAGACCTTGTTTTTTTCTAACCACAAAAAGAGAAATATGAAGCCTATAAGAAGGCAATGGAAACAGAAGGTGTGTAAAAGCTTATCATAATAGTTTATTCTGAAAAGGATATAAATCAGTAGTTTTCTATATTGAGAAAAGACAGTACAAAGAGAAAGGGGCTAAATTTTCAAGAATGAAATCTTAGGTGAGATATGAAGTAATTGCCAAAAGGGAGCTAAGGATCTCTGTAAAGATAAAGGTATGACAGTGGTGTCCTCAAAAGTGGTAATTGTTAAAGGAAAGGAGAGTTATTGGGACTGTGAGGGGAGCTGCCTGTAGCTATTTTTGCATGTAACTATACCATCTTAATATAAATGTTATATTTAGGATTTTACTCTTGGTTTTATTCCTGCTGGTTGAAAAGCAGCACCTCCATGAATTTCAAGTCTGTGTTCAACATTTGTGGAGTAGAGAGAAGGAGGTGGGCAGGGAGAAAACAGCACCTCCCTGAGTCCAGCCCATTTTTCTGCGATAAACAGAGGCTCTGCCTGCAGGTCTGCTAGAAAGTGCCCTCATGCTTTGCTCAGCAACTTACAAAGATGAGATGGAGATTTCTGTAGGTTCGGGTTACCAGGAAACACTAGTGTCAGTATGGATTTGTTATTTGTTGTGCTTCACCATCTTTGCTGAACTGCCATGGAAAGCTCTTAACTCTTTGGGATTAATGAGACCCAGATATTTTATCTGACCTTATCCACCTATTCTCCAGCTAGCAGCCTTCTTTGGTCATTCTTTTATTTGCCTGCATAACATCTACTGTAATAAATGAGGTGTCTTGAATAAGCACCCATGAATTTAGGCACTACTGGCTTTTCCAATTTGCAAGTTTTGTATGTTTACAGGGTATGGATAAACATTGATAGCCCTACCATTGTTCTGTTGTTTGGAGGAAGCATTTATCATTGAGATTTATTATCTAATGAATTAAAGAAGTGAATAGAAGTTCAACATCAATGAGATTTGGAAAAAATGTAGCACAAATTGGTATAATGTGTTCAGTAACAACATCAGTTTCTCAAATTTTACATCTTACCCTTAGTATTTTGCATACAACTCTTTAAACTTAGGCTTAGTCTTCAAGAGCAGTGGGAACTGTGAAATCAGGGCCTATTTTAATTTAGACAATAGCACCAAAAAGTAATGGAGACATTAACACCAAAGGTCAAGAGTGATGACAAGGGTCAGAAGTATAGGAACATACCATGATTCCCTTCAGCATATATGTTGAAACCTGCAAAGGCCTGAGCTCCTCCTTCAATATGCTATATAAACTTGGCTCCCATCTTAGTCTTAGGAAGAGCACAGGGCACATGGACTTCACTTGGACTTTGCCCTCAATTATCTTATTACCTACATTAGTATTTCCCTAATTGTAACAGCTTTCTTTTTTAATTTAAAAAAGTCTCTTATTGAAAGAGTTACTTTCCTATAACAGGAATACTATGGGAAAAATATGTTAGCACTATTTGTCATATTTATAGTCTATCCACTTTTTTCCCCTCAGTGCAAGCATCATAGAAGAAAAATACAAATGTACATATGCAGAGAATAGAATTCTAATTTCAATATCCAGCCAGGCTGTATTTTTTTTACTTTTTAAGGGAATAGAAAAATGGGACTGCTTTAGAGGACAGCACAAAGAAAAAGAGATAGCAAGGACTTATTGCCTCAACTTATGGCAGAAAACTTTATGAGAAATAGAGTGTTATTCCTTCAAAAGAGACAGAGTGAAAGTTATTCTTCCCTAAAGAGAGTAAGAATACTTGCTTCAAAAGATATTGTGCAAAAGAAGACAAGTTTCATGAATGTAATTTTTTAAAGTGTAAGACTTTAGCTAACTTTTATTTCTATGGCACTGGTAGCAAGCCTACTTTGATTCTGACAGTAGTAAATTAAGCCAAAGTCAAGGGTTTTGCAACACGTCATCTGAAACATTGTTTTGTTTGCTAACTTTCACATGAAACACTCACTTGTCATCATGTTGATAGGTAGCTACGAAGCTAGGCAGTTTGCAGAAGTATCTACACAAAGAATACAAGAGCTGATTAGGTCACTGCGGGTTCATTGGATGAACTACTGAAAGCAACAGGCATGCATAAGTGAATATGAACGAAAGCATGATAAAAAATTGCAATGGGAAGTGAGACTGAGTGATGTGCTCCAGTGTTACAGGTTTGAGAAATCTTGCTGCTTCTAGTAAGACAAAAGCTCTCCAGAGACCAGCAGGATTTTATTTACACATGTGAAATATATATATATTTTTTAATAAAAGCATCTTACAATTATATCTTAAAAAGCTTTTAGTGACACTTTTTTAAACATCTAAATTAATCTCTATAATGAAAATCTATTACAAAATTAAATGCAGGAAGAGAAACAGGTGAAGACGTGTGACATGATTTGTAGACTGTTTATATTTTTGTCACGGATACCTCAAGCAAAGAGATAGACCTTATTTTCCTCAAAGGCAATCTTCCTTTTGGAGGAGGAAACAGAAGAGTCCATTCATATAAGAATACTGGGGAGCACTTGTTTCCCAAGACAAAAAATATTAAGATAACTGTTTTACTTGTAGGAATCAGGAAAAAGACCTTGCTTGTGTCAAAATTCTCTGAGAGTACCGTTGGGTAGCAATGTGACCCAAGTCCACTTTAATACACAGTGAAAGGGGGGGGGGGGGGGGGGGAAATTATTCTGTGTGAATAATGACTGTTAGATGCTTTCAGTTCAGTTTTAAGGTCCAAGCTCTATAATAGAGTCTAATCCATAAGAAAACATGCTTGAAGCATGGGAGGAATCTCACTCAAGTACCTGGAATAACTATCTTTTTTTAATTTAGGTTTGTTCCAACCCTCCTGGGGAATGAAATCTATAACATTATATTGCCTAAGAGGCTGAGTATCATAATGAGTTCTACACTCTCCTTGGACTCTCCAGAGCTGACAAGCCTATCAGCAGTGCTTTGATAGGGCTGAATTCCTGGTTCCTGCAAATGCTCTGCTGGTCGCACCTGAGCCCTCTTGGCTGAGCTTGGTGCAGGACCTGGTTACCTAGCTACATTCGTGCCTAGCATAATTCATATAACAGACATAATTCCTTTTCTATTCTGTAAGGCATACAATATTGCTGACACTTTATTATAATATGTGATTTTCCAAACTGCATTTTTTTTTGTCAGATGATTGCTTACTATATCCCAATTACCATCAAATACACAGTCTCCTTACTACATTTCCACAGTTGCAAGTTACTGAATAATTTAAGTTTCTGTGCTTCATTTACTTCAGAATCATTTTATGATCCAATTGAATGTTTTAATGATATTATGAAGCCTTCGTGACGATCCAAATGGCTGGTCACAGAATGGATTAAGCAATACCATGTTCAGCATGTAAAGAAAATAATTGTTTAAGGAATGAGCTTAAACACACAAAGATGCACATCAAAAATTGGAGCAAATGGATAGAGCTGCCATGTTACTTTCAGTAGTACTATGCTGGTTTACACCTGAGAAGTCTCACCAAAACAACTTAATGGGGATAATCAGTGGCAACAATACGAATGAATAGAAGGACAATTTACTCTTTTCACTGCTGATTAGTCTCTTCACAGTTCCATATGATAAGGATTGTTTCAGAAGTTTCCAAACTCTTGGGAAAAGGAAAAAGATCGATTCTCATCAGGTGCAAGTCACTACAGCTCTGCCCAAACCTACACCAATTCACACCAGGTGAGAACCTGGTCACTTATGTTAAGTAAGTTATTCTTACTTAACATACATGAAGTTCATAGCCACATTGTGATAGTATAAACTGAAGTTTACTCATCTTCACATTATAAATCTCATGCAATGACAGTGCTGCTGAGCTTCCCTATTGTCTTTTACTGCATACATCAGGCAAGGGATTACTGTAAGTAATTTGTTTTGGAAGGCTGGCAACCCTAATGGGGCATGCCTGATAGTGTTCAAAGATTCTGATTAGGCACAGTCCACAGAGATGTTCTTTCAACTTGAATCTCCAAAGAAAAAGACTTAATTTTTAACAAATCACTTTCTTCACAGCTTCATCAATTTGGTTTCTTTGAAGCGCATTAGTAAGATGTATCAAAGGAACAGATTGTTTGCCCAAAGCCTATCAATTTTTTTTTTTTCCTGAACTGAATATACCTAATCTATTTTCACAACTCATTTAGAAATGATCCTGTAAGGACTATTATATGTATAATGGTTTGTATAGCTGGAGCCCTAAGAAGCCAGCAAGGTGCCTCTGTGCAGCTGAGATGATATGAGCACTTCTGGCTGTCTTTTCCAGAAGGACCAAGAAGAAGGAGGGCTTTAGCTCTCAATGCTGAACTGGTGAGGTTAGCCCAGTCTGCTGTCTGCTGGCTAGGGAAAAGTGCTGGTGAGACTACTGGAAATTATATGCTTTCCCAAGATGCCGTCGACTCTCTGTCAGCTTCATAGTCAACTCCCTCCCCCATCATAATTCAGAAAGTCGCAGTTATCCAGCGCTTCACCTGAACACATAAAAGCATTGAGATGGCCTCTTGTCTGGTTTCACAGCATGGACAGAGCATTAGAGGACATTAACCTTACCAGATCGAAATAAGGTGGACCTTTCTGTTGTTAAATCTGTCATTAATCTCCCCAACACTTCCAGCACCCAGAGAGCCAAATCAGGAGAGATGACAGTTGGAAATAGCTTTAAAAGGGTATTATCTCATTGATTTTTGAAAGAGAGAACTCCTTTAACAAGAACATTGTTCTTTCAGTGCACTCAGTCTTCATCTTTAATGTTTATTCATTTGGCTGCTTCACAGGGGAATGCAAATCACATAAATGTAGGAACTGTACAGTAGTGTGCAAAATGAGTACCACAAGGGATTCAGGGTTTCATCTCTTCCTATATAAGGTTCTGAGACGAGAGCTTTGTGTGCTGGGGATCTTGGGAAAAAAAACCAACATAAAGCAGGATTATAACATCCCTTTTTCATGAAGAAGTTGAAATTCATGTGATTACCTGGGATTTGTGTTTGAACCACTGCTGTGCATGTGCTGGTTTGTGATAGAATCTAGCAAAATAATTTATTTATAGTCACTCCATGGGGCTTCTCTAAGACAATACGTCTTACCTTCCTGTTGCTTGTTTCTGAGGCATAGGCACTTGTGAGGCAAGTCTCTAAACCATGGACTCTAATTTAAATCTTTAACCTTTAGTTTTAAACATTCCTTGGTAACAGAGTGAAGAAGCAGTCTTAGGAAAGAGTCAGGATAAGGCATTTAAAAGCTGGGAAATGAGTCAACTAGAAGTTACTTGTCCCTTCCAACTCCTAATATTCTGTGATTCTGTAATTGTTCACCTGGAGACAACTACATACTTCACCAGAACTGGGGGATTCCTCCATCTCAACATCAGCTGGCTCAGAATGAGACTTCTGGTCAAAGGAGGGAGATTGGCACCATAGGAGGCATAAGAGTGTAGGTTATTGAGGCAGATTGAATCTATTATTCTCTTGAGGTTGATCAACCCAGATGAGGCAAGTCCCTCCCAAAATGCAGGCTCTGATGGCAATCAATCAACACTTGCATTTCACAGGTAAGTATACTTAACAGTGTAAAGAAGATGCAGTGTTTTCTGTCTCCATTGTTATTAACTTCCATCTGTCAGTTCAGCTTATAAAATAACTGAACAACTTCCAGAAAATAGGTTTTACCTGAAAAATTATTAAGCCCTTGGCTATTAAGCCAAACATAGGTTACTCACAGTAGTTGTATGGTTAAGCAGATAACTGAGTAAATAGGCAACTGTTAATATTAAAACATGTTGTTATTTACTATATTAGCACAGTAGTGTAAAAAGGTTCATTCTAGTCCTAGTAAATTTGAGCTAAAACCCAGACTCAAAGCCTATAGTGATTTTACCTAGAGAAAAAAAAAAATTAACATAGCTTCATATTTTGTTACAAGGTCAAAAGAGTGTCTATAGGATATAAATAAAACACCATATGTATTACAGTCTATGAAGTTAAATTTTGTTAGTGAAAGGACCTCAGGTACCAAAGGACTGATATTGTCTCTGGGTTTATTTGGTATTTTCATTACTGAAATGAAATAAGTTGGAGGATGTGTTAATTAAACTTGTAATTGACCATTCACTAGGTTGTGTCAGAAACACAAAAAGAGGACAAAAAGAATAATATAAAGTAACTTGAGGAAGTTGGATAGCATGAAACAGGATTTAGCTTAGAAAAAGTATGTGCTAATGTCTGAAGGAAAAAGTAATAAAATCTAAAAGATATGATGCCACAATATGCCTGTTATTATGGTGCTAGAGTGCTCTGTGGCTATAACCTCAGAGCATAGCTTAGATTAAGTGGAAAATGGCTATATGAGGAATCTAACTGAGTAGGGCTCTACATACAAAGGACTTTACATTAGTTTAATAAATTAGAGAAGAATCTATTTCCAAATGAACAAAGCATGTCTCAGATGCAGCCTTCAGTTTTAAAAGCAAGCTGGTTTACTAATTATTCTAAAAGATAAGCAAGTGAGGGCACATTTCAAATTACCTGATGTCTAAAATGCTGTCCTACATGGCTGAAGAATGTATCTTTATTTCCCTGCCTGCCAGTGAACTTGGATACATACCTGTAAGAATGGGACATGACAATAAGGCTGCAGCACAGTAGGATTTCTCAGCCCTTCTAGATAGGATCCACCTATGTGTTCAAGTATACTAACAGTCACAGAGAGGAGACACACAGGTCTTGTTACTCTACTTTGTGAGGGGGTGGGTGAAAGACATGTTCTAGTTTTCTGTGGTAGCCATTTATTACACATTTGTGGAGGACTGTACCTGACAAACTCAGCATTATTTGTGTTGGTACTTGCCCCATACCTACAGTAGCAGGGTGGTGTTTCTGTGCCTTCATTGCTATTGCATCCTGAGCATGAAGAAGAAAAGCACCAAGATAACATAAAAGGCTGGTTAGTCTGCTTTCAAAACTCAACATCCAGTAGCAGATGAATATAATGTAATTAGTATTTAATTATAGAAGTTAAATTGCCAAAGGCTTTGCTTAATACAGCTAATCCCATCTACTTTGTATTCTCCTGCTAGGCTCCCCAAAGTTGGTGGCATTTATGGCAGAGCAGGCAGGGACCACCACCAGGAGCTGAATAAGGTGAGCCACAGAGACCTATAAGCCTATAGTTTAAAAAGCTGTCAGAGACCAAACATACAGACACTGCATTATCAAGACCTTCTACAAACAGCATTTAATTTCCTTTTCTGGTGTAATATGTCCCTTCTGGATGCTGCAGTCTTTGGGTTATCCTGTTTCCAACCTCACACAGGTCGCAATGCCAGTGTCTCATATTCCAACGTCCCCTTGGAATTTAGGTTTTAGTGTTCATAAATATCTGAATATATTTACATATGTATGGGGGTTTCTGCTTTATGATGAATGGCTTTTGCATTAAGGACCTCTCAGCAATGAGATCTTCCCTCCCATGAAATTTCTTCAAGCAACAAACGTCCTGCCTGGATCTGTGTAATTTTAGGAATGGTGCATAGGAAAGTGGTTGCTCAGTATGGAATCCACTCATTTCTACAGTGTTTATTTAAATCAAACAAACAAAATAAGAAACACAAATCTCTGTGTTTCCAAGACTGTTTCAGTAATTTCCAGCTGCTCTCTTTTTAATAATGCTACACCCATTTGCAGTGCAGATTTGGAAACCTCTCATGTAAGGTGAATTTTTCTAATCTTGCACTCTCCATAAAACTATGAACCCATGCCCTTCAGGAGATGAAGCCAAATCAATATGACTTCAGATCTGGAAGTAAATATCCAGAGAAATCATTTAGCAGCTTCATTGTTGCATTTATACAGTAAGTTGCTCTGGGGTAATGTTTTGTCATTCATTTTTACACTTGACAAATTTTAATGATTATATTGCTAGGATGGGTGTACTGTAAGATGTCATTAAACTCCTACCAGATTTTCTGTTTGAAAGCTGCCTTGTTAGGTCTATTTAACTTACAGCACATTTAACTATTAACAGGACACAATCAGCATTCTGATTTAGAGTTGGGGGATGATAGAAAGAAAAATAATGTCTTGCAGCTTGGGATTTAAGTATCTTTTCCACATTTTGTCTTGATGGTCACTGAGATTGTGTACATGGTTAACGTACATGTTAATGGATGGCAGTTGTACATACATGCATTTATGCACAAATGCACACACAAATGGCTTAGATATAACCACAAGGGTCACTGAATAAAACAAGTAATTCACATTCTTAGGTTGGTCTTACTGGCTTTTATCACTGTTCTCATATCAGGACTGCTAGTTTCAGCCCACTTGTAAGACTCTCATTAATCTTAATTCATCCTCCATCTACCTTAAAACTTGCCTCGAAGTCATTTTTTTCCCCAGCCCTTTAAAACCATGCTCAATCTCCCAGGTTAAAGACAAATTTATCAACTTCATACAATAACATCCAGTGTCCAGAAATATTTCAGCCTTTTGAGAAAATATCTTTGGGTCTTCAGATTGCTTCTTCTTCAGCCTTGTGTTTCTAACATTGCCACCAAAATCCAGGACTGTTTCATTAATTACCAGCATCACCACCATTGCAATATAAATGTCCAGCCACAAGGTACAATTGTTTTAAAAAAGATGACTTGTTTCTGCAGAGACTATGTCACTTCCTCATTCATCACCCTCAAGTGATCACAACTGAATTACACTGCCACTCATTTTTCAGGCCTCTTGCTAATTCATGGAGGCTTGTTAAAATGCTGCAAGCAAAGATGCCCTTCTGATCTTTCCAAACATTCACTAAATGGTTTGAATTTATTCATTGGACTGAGCTCATCCTGGGTCATGTCTCTTTTTTCTGTGTGTGTCTCATTGACTTTTAAATTTTCATTAAAGCTGCAGCATCTTCTTTTGTTTGAAGCCAGATCTTTGAGGAAAGTTGCTGCTTTGAAGGGAAAGGGATGGAAAAAAATCTACACAAAGCAACCACAGCTACAGCAGAAACAAAACATGACAAACAAGCAATTTGCTTTGCACAGAGCCACCAGCAGCTTGGACTAGCAGGAGTTTGAATTTGGTCTTAGAAGCACTGGAGGAGCAGCTGGTTCCCCTTTAAAGCAAAGGGAATGTTGCTAGAGAAAGGGTTCCAATAGCAAGTCCTGCCTCTTTAACTTGACCTACATTTTAAATTCAACCCAAAGAGCATTTCTGGAAGAATGACAAAAATAAAACCATTGCTCATGATGTGCCACAAAGCTCCCAACAGGCAACACCTGATTAGCTTAGGTTACCAAGCTTTCTTGCATTCCTGTTTCTCATATATTGAATTTCAGAGCTGTGAGACTGAGGAGAGTCAGTGGAAGAAATGAAGAGGTCTCACAAGTCAGTAGAGGTTAGGACAAATGCCAGCCTGATGGAAGGACTGACATAGTGCCTGCCTCCACTTTTGTAAAGATGGTACTAGCAAAACCAGAAACATAAAGCAAACACTGTAAGGAACAAGCTCCTCCTTTTTAGTTCCCCCCCCCAAAAAAACCAAACAACCCAAAACCAACCAAAAAAAGCCCCTACACCTCACCATCGCAGTAGCACATGTCCTAAAGTGCCTCCAGGGATGGTGACCCCACCAACTCCCTGGGCAGCCCATTCCAGCACCTGACTGTATATCAGTATTTTTAGTAAATTCAGAATTTTCTGTGAAATAATTCTTCCTAATATCTAAACTTCCCCTGGTGCAACTTAAGCCCCTTTCCTCTTATCCTATCATTTGTCACCTGGGAGAAGAGACCCACACCCACCTCACTACAACCTCCTTTCAGGTAGTTCTAGAGAGGGAGAAGGTCTCTCCTCAGACTTTTCTTTTCCTAACTTCAGTCTCTCCTCAAAGAGCTTGTTCTCCAGACCCTTCACCATCTTTTTTGCCCTTCTCTGGACTCATTCCAGCAAATCAATGTCTTTCTTGAGGTGAGGAACCCAGAACTGAACACGGTGCTTGAGGTGTGGCCTCACCAGTGCCCAGTACAGTGGCGGATCAGTTCTCCTGCTGTCCATACTATTTCTGGTACAAGCCAGGATGCAGTTGGCCTTCTTGGCCACCTGGGCACACTGCTAGTTCATGTTCAGTGAGGTGATGACCAGCACTCCCAGTTGATTTCCACCAGGCAGCTTTCCAGCCACTCTTCCCCAAACCTGTAGCTTTGTCTGGGGTTGTTGTGACTAAAATGCAGGACCCAGCACTTGGCCTTGAGCAAGAGGACTCCTTTAGGGTCCCTTCTGTTCCCTAGGGTTAAAAAGTCAACACCTCATCTAACCTATTCATGGAGTATTTATAATATATAAATACACCTTTTTTCCATTATTCGGCACTAACAATGTTTCCACAGCTCATTATTTCCTGCATGAAATAACAATTAAGCGCTGAATTACAAGGGAATTGCTGTGGAACTACAGAAGCCATCCTTGCAAATCTCTTAATGAATTCATTGTGATTTCTGCTATTGCATTTAATTCTAAATGGATTCATAATGATTAGAAACCTAAGGCATACCTGCCTTTTATTGATCAGTGTGTGGTAACAGGATTTCTTTACAAACAGAGTCATGCAGACGATGTGTTGATACAAATATCTAAAGATTTTTGGTGCCTCGGGAGAAAACTGTTGACGATGGCATTTAAAATCAAGGCTACAGTGATAAATGAATCAAATCTTCCTAGTTTTTCCCAGACCTATTGGGGATGTAATAGTGCACTCAACCCTGCTAGGTGCACAAATGAATTTGGAGTTTTGTACTGAAAAGAGGGATGATGCTGAATTCAATTTTAGGTAAACAATACCTAGGTTCTTAGCTCAGGTATGGTGCATATGTTCACAAACATGTCCCTCCATGGGTCTCATTCATCTGCTGTTGTAGTCTCCATTTTTTTCTGGATGATAGATTGGATTCCAGGTTCACAAAGTTGCTCTGTAGAAATGACTTTATCCCTGAAATGGGAACAACTCTGCACTTCCTCATTGCAATGCTAAACCAGAATGTGAGGAACAGGGATGTTCGTGTCCAAACATCATCCACCTCCAGGTTTCACTTATATGTTGCAAAGTTCTAAAAGTCTGGTGATGTGTGGAGAAACACCACCAAACCCAGTTAGGACATCTGCCTTCAGTGTAAACTGGGAAGAAACTTTGCCTGCTGTTTCCATACTCTTACTCATTATTTGTCCAGTCATGCTTATGATCTTAAGGGAAGCATGTTGGAACTCAGACTGGTATCATCTTTCATTGGTGAGTTATTAACTTTCCCTTTCTAAAATGTCTGTTATCATAATCTCCCATGCACTGAATCCTGCAACTCTCGAAGCCAATGCCAAAACCACTATTGATTTCAGCAGGAATAATACTTTCAGGCACATTGCTGTTTTGTTGTTGTTTTTTTTTTCTCTCTCTCTCTCTCTTGCAACAGAACTTCTCAGTCTGTAATATTCTTTAGACTTTGACATTTGGAACAGGTTAGTCTGACACAAGCATTTAACTTTAATACCCACTATGTAAGATTTATTTCCATGGACTTAAATTGGTCTGTGTTCAAATCAGCAGTGGTTCCAGGCAGTCTGCTTCCTTGGGCTATGCTGGCATAAATCTACTGACTTTGGGGGAGTTACTTCTGATTTTCACTGATAAATGCAAGAAAGAACTCAGCACTCTCCACCTAAAAGGTTTAGATTAGATTCCTCCTGGCCCCATTAATATTGCCAATGGTATTCTTTCAGTATTTCTTTTGCTGTGTATGTCAGAGTTTTCCCCTCACCTTTTAAAATTCCTTTAACTATTAAGATAACTGAAAGTCCCTTCCTTAAAGAATTCCTAACTGATCTTTCCATCTGAAACACACTTGAATGCACTTTAGAAAGAAAACCCTCTGTCCCTGAACTATGTAAAGGGGTATAGAGATAGAGAGAACAATCTGGGTCATTGAGTCATATCCCTCTCAATTTCAGAAAAATATATAATGGATACTTAGTACAGATTGGTCTACAAAGCATCCCCTTCCTACAGACCACAAATGACAAGATGGTTCTCCTCTACTCAAGAAGAATGAACTCAGGATCATTCATCAACCACCTATCTCCACAAAGTAAAAGCTACCTCATTTATAATAAATTTAGAGGATACAGTGAAAAATACAGATCATATTTGCAAGATACTGTACTATAACAGGACAGCACTGAAGGGATTGAGCCCAGAGGAAGGCGGGTCATGACAATGTGGTGGCAGTGCCAGAGGCAGTGGAGTCATGGCATTATCATTGGTCACAGGGACAAGTAAGAGAGAGGAGAAGAATGGATAAAAAAGTTTCTAACACTCAACTGTCACCCTTGAATGAAGTATTTTCAACGAGATCTCAACTGAAGAACACTTCCACCCAGCTCTATATATTTGGAACTAGGCCTCGATTTCAGTTCTCTAGGACTATCTCTGTTTATAATCACACTCCCAATTACAGGCTGTGTTTGCACAGGTTGGCCTTGGCAAGAGGCAGATTGTAATCTTCTGGGGTTCAAATGAGAACTTGCATTTAACTTACGAGAGCTAACATCTGGGTAAAGAACCCTTTCCACGTGCATAAACCAGGTCAAGATGTAGACATGTTGTGTGTTGCTACAGGCAAATGTTGAAGCAGTTATATTCCCATATAACTTCTGGCAGAGCTGTTCTATTCCTAACTCATTAAAATGGTTTACTTCTGACATGTTCTGGTTTGCACTAAGCATTGAGTACTTTAAAAGTAATAACCTGGTGGAATATCCTTCCCACAAGCTATTCTACTCTCCTTCCAAGAGATGTAATCTGAGACTGAGATCAGGAAGTGCTTGTGTCTTCTGAGCACCCTTCTGTTCAGTCCACATGCCCAGCAGCTATGTCAACAAGGTCTGGTAATCAGGTACATCTTAGAGATAAGTGTGTGAAGACATCAAGAAATGCATGAATCTCTAGTTCACTGCAAGCATTTCCTAGAGTACTATCACTCTGTTGTTTCCTAATGTGGATGCTGCTGGTTCGACTCTTGACAGCACTGAATATTTGACCCGTCCCAAATGGCTGTGCGTATTTGACCCTCCTATGAGAGGTGAAGAAGGTTGAATGGAAGTCTAATCCCTCATTGTGCAATACTGAGGATAATGAGTCTCATCAATGGCAAGCAGTGAATTTAAGTGGTATGCATGCAAAAGATGCAGCTACATTAACCAGTCAGGCAAGAAGCAGAGACATTTCCTGAGGTGGGAAAAATATTGAAATGTTAATAGACCCCGGCAGGTATTGTTGGTCCTTTGGGAAAAGATACCTAGGAGGAACTTCTTAATTGTATGTTCACCAGATCCTTTCAGCAGATCAAAAGAGAGTACTGATATGAGCAAATAAACTTTGATATGTGCCTTTCACTACTGGTACTAATTGGAAGGAAATTCCCTGGCCTGTGGACCAATGCACTTAATTTAAAAACATTGGAAATGTTAATTGAATAAGGGGGGAGGGTTGATTAGAAGCATGACCTCATGTCTAAAATGATAATGAGGACTCTTGACATGTGAACAACAAAAGGTCATGAGAGTATAAACAAGATGAGAAAGAACCATCAGCTACAGTCCAGACAGTGATATATGAGTCTCATGTGAGAAAGGGTGTGGGGCAGAGAGGAAACTGCCAGCTTCAGACTTGAGACAAAGTCAAGCAGAGTCTAAAATCAAAGACCTGTATTCTGTACTCACATACTCCTATTTACTTTCTCTAGAGTTTCAGGGCTACAACTGAGTCAGAGTTTTGCCCTAAATGCTTAGTTTTCTATTCATCAAGAACCACCAAGTCAGAGTTTTGCCCTAAATGCTTAGTTTTCTATTCATCAAGAACCACCAAGTCCTTACTTATGCAACATTATACCTGAATTGTTTGGAGATGTATAGATCAGAGAAGATTACCCCCATGATGAGGAGTTAGGGAGACTGACAGATAACCCTTGGATAACTGTCTGGAAGGGATATGCAGAGATATGCAATCTTCTTCTGCTTAGAAAAGGTCAGTCACTCGCCTTCAGCAAGGAGAGTCCCATAATTAGGTCAATAACTGGATTTTTGCTGTTGGGAGAACAGGACTTGAGGGTATATCTCATCTTCTTGACAGAATGGAGTTTATGTCTTGTATATAGACATGCATCTGGGACAAAGCAGAAGAAAAGGGGAGACATATTAGTCTTGAACTGCATTTTGGACAACAATTCTCTATGCAAATTCTGCTTTTTCAGATTGCTGACCAAGCATACATTCTTTCTAGATTTCCTTTTTTCTTTTCTCAGACATCTTTGTTACAATATTTACCGGTGATGTTTGCAATATACAAAAAGAGATCCTGAGGAAGGAAAGATCCTTTTGCTTGTCCCAGAAGTCAGCTCCAAGATATGGAAGGGCTCTTTTTCCACATTCATCTCATCAGTTGTCATGATGGGTTGAATCTTAAATTCCAAGATTTGAACTGACATTGTTGGTCATATGAAAGTGAACTGACAGTGTCCTTAAGAGCTTTGGCTAGTTCAAAGTCATTTGAAGGTGAGTTTGGTGTCAAGGATTTGGTTTTGGTTTGTTTGTTTTGTTTTGCCTACTGGGACATGTACAGATAAGTGTAGAAACCCAAACAGGGTCAAAGTAGAGAAAGGGGTATATTCCAATATTCAACCTCTTTACACCTGAAGATTGTCTGTGATACAAGTTTGTATGAACTCTTCAACATCCCTGGACTTCCTAGCCTATTTTTCAGAAGTACACTGAAACAGCAGTACAGTATGGTGAGAAAAAAGTTTGATGAGTGGAGAGATGATATGTGGACATGCTCTATTTTGATGAACCATAATCTTGCATTGCCAAAACATCTATTTCTTGCCAGGTGATTATGCATATTGAATTATTGTCATTAAATACACTTTGATTTAAACACACTTGATTTTTTCTGTTTTTTTGGTGGTTTGTTTTTTGTGTGTGTGTGATTTTTTGTTTTGTTTTTCAAAAAACAAGAACGATAAAGGAAGGAGTGAGGAAAAATAGTAGGTAATTCATTAAATGTGACAGCAGATAC
Organism: Ceyx melanurus; assembly: GCA_024611195.1. Taxonomy (NCBI): domain Eukaryota; kingdom Metazoa; phylum Chordata; class Aves; order Coraciiformes; family Alcedinidae; genus Ceyx; species Ceyx melanurus. The sequence goes on from JANHGL010008448.1 coordinate 51,374, forward strand.
ACTTATGGTAATCAGCCTGTAAAGCTCTCCTCTTCGCTTCTTAGCTTCCTTAGAAGTAGGCCACACTTTAACAGTTCCCCAGGAATGAAGATATACATGGGTATCTTTTATATTTTTTGATATGCCATAAGGGTATATTAATATAAGCTAAAGAAAAGGTATTTCACTTCTACACCTCCTGAGGAAGCCCAAAGAGCTTGACACTTTCACAATTCAGAACATGCTGAAGGAAATTTTGACTCAGGGTGTCTCCATGGCTCATTTTCAAACTAAACCCTTGCTGGTTTATACTTGGCACACAAACCTGCTGCAGCCAGCCAAAGTGGAGTCATATCTGAACCCTTAAAAGTAGATATTGTCAGTAGGAAGATTGTCACTCACATAACAGAGCTGAGGGGGCCAGGAAACACACTCCAGATGCTGACATCCAACTCATGCAGCTGCCCAGCAGTCCCCCATGTGAATCTGGATTCTCTGGGAAAATAAAGGGAATGAGCAAAATGGATCAGAATAAGCAGTGACAGTAACAGAAGACAATTAGTACTGGCAATATATCTCCATGACAGTGTGGTTCCTAATTGATTGTCCATGTTTTAAAAATGCAATTACTGAGTGTGCTCATACCATGGATGCATGTTTAAACTATTGTACTTGACAAAGATGTTAACAATAAGCTGTTCATGTAGCCACTGGAAACAAACCTAATATAATGAGTTGGGAGCAGGAGCAATAATGTTGTGAAAGCAGATGTCATGTCACTGAACCTCTCTCCTCCTGCATCTGGGTTCTTCTGGTCTGGCATATCTTGAAGGATCCCAAATGCCAGAATGATGGGTTTTCTTTAAAACATTTGAATGATGGAGGGCTCCAGACCTTATTATTTATAATAAAAATTATAATAAAATAAGCATTCTCAAATAAGGAAAAAGCTTTCTTAGAAGAGGATGATTTGTTTGAAATAAAAGCTTGAAGTAGTCTGGGTTTCATTGAGCTGTGGAATGGCATTTTATTCTTCACCACCCTGCAATCTCATGCCATACTGCCCTGCTGTAAAAACTAGATACCAAATCTGGTACTGGACAGGAAACAGCTTCGTGTTCAACTGGTAGTGTTTGTGGATGCCCAGTTCAGAGCTGAGATGAAATGATAGAGAAACATGAGGCTGAAACACCCTTGAAAAGAAGTAGGCAGAATCAGGAAATCACATTAAGCCCTATTTTTTCAAGATCTCAGCTCCTACTTCTGTTTCAGTGCATTTTGTTAAATTCTTGAGAAGACAAAAAAAAAAAAAAAAAAAAAAAGAAGGAAAAGACCCCACCAAAAACATACTAATGTAAAGGCAAGAAAGACTGGCCCAGACAGTTCCAGCCTGTGCTTTCCTTCCACATTCATGATGCCAGCAGTGACTGTAAATTCTCTTACAGAGAAATCTTGAAATTTGAAATCTGATCTTGAAAACTGACAGTCTAGATTAACAAATTTATTCTCATGATCACTCAAGGCATCTACAGTAGTTAGCTATAGTAGGAGTTGAGGCTGCCCTCCTTAACAGGTCCCCAAAACAAGAGCAGCAGCTACCTAAACACCCACCATGCTGCTTTCACTCTCCTCTACCACTGCCACTAAATATCTGAACTTGGGGATAACAGTGGTGGGTTCTCTTTTCAGCTGCTAAAATAGCTCAGTCACTACTCAACCCATCAAGCAGTGGAGAGCCCCCTCCAAATACACCAGCCCTCCAACTCACAGAGCACTTTGCAAGGATCCTGAAGCATTTGCACAGGATGCTCCCCCATCAATGATGCTGCTGATGTCATCATTCCATTCCTCCCATCAATGCTTACTGCAAATCCGTTTTTTGTACTCCTCAGCCTGGCCCTGATAGTAAGCTGACATTTTTACATGAATTTTTTTCTGCTGATTGTTGTGGCAAGTTCCTGTTTTGTATGAGGCACTGTCTCCAGAGACAGTGGTAAGAACCACATCGATAGGATGTTTAAAATTGGACAATAAGACTGCTCAATGTACAAATAAGGAACAATATTGCCCCAACATGGAAATCACTTAAATTATGGAAACTCTTCTGACTGCAACTGCTATGAATTTGCCTGTGCTCTATACTCAAGCTGTACATCCTTCCTGATGGTGATCAGAGGCAAAGCTGCAAAATGGATTAACCAATGTCTTGAGTTGTTTTTGTTTCTCAGATTACTCACTGATTGTAGGGAACAACATTGAATGTTTGAGTAATCTATCCTTTTCCACAATGTTTTATGGATTAGGTGCATTTGCAAAAATGATTTAACCCCATCAAAAAAACCTAAACCAAAACAGCTATGGGTTTGAGGAAGCCTCAGATATATTCCTTTTGCCCTACATGATCTACATAACACTTTGTTCTGGTTTTCCTTCAGTGTTTTCCAGGATCTCTGTGCTGACTGCCCTGTGGTAGAGGGCAGAGGAGGGAGGTACAGAGCTTATGTAATCATTATAGGCTTGGCCTCCAGCAGAGATGTCTTCAAAAGGTAATAACATTATTGGCGTTACACTGCTTATATCCAAAGTAGAAAAGGTTCTGAATAGCAAACAGAAGTTTTTGCTTTGTTTAAATAAATTGCTTTGGCTTAATGATGTCTAAAAAAAAAGTTACTGAACTTTTTCAAGTGTTTTCCTTCAAAGGAGAAGTAAGTCCTTTTAGGAAATTAGCCTGGGTGTAAATCATACTACCTTTCTTGTTTATATGGTTGTCTTTAGTTTCCTTTTTATTTAAGCAGTTTTTGTTGACTTATCTTTGGTAGAATCCTATGAGATCACCTTAGGAATTCATTACAATTCAGCACAGGAATCCAGCCCCACACACTGCAGGATAATAGCCTACCTGCATTTTAATGGCTCTTTTAGTCCATCTTACCTTAGAATCTGCAGCCCTTTCCACCAGACATTAACTCATTTTGACCTCAATTTGAGAGGAAAGAAAGTGCTGCAAGTAACTTTCCCATGACTAAAGCACCAGATAAAGTTTTACTAATGAAAAAGTGAGTCACAGAGCATCATCTATGTTAGACCCTCCTCTGTTAAAGAAAAAAGAAAAAGAAAGAAAAAGAGAAATAAAAATAAAAATAAAAATAAGAAAAAGAAAAAGAAAGAAAAAGAAAAAGAAAAGAAAAAGAAAAAGAAAAAGAAAAAGAAAAAGAAAAAGAAAAAGAAAAAGAAAAAGAAAAAGAAAAAGAAA
>JANHGL010008450.1:0-31561 GCA_024611195.1 Ceyx melanurus
CCGGGCCCGCAGGTGAGGCGCGGGGCGGGGCGGGTGTCGGGGGTGCGATGGCGGAGTCCCGCGGTGCGGTCCCGCTGCCTGCGGGAGGTGTGTTCGGGCGCCGTAAGGGTGGCCGCGGCGGGGATGCGCTGCCGGCTGGGCGGTACCGGCGCCTTTGTGCCTCCCGGCTCGGTAACATCCGCCGGGAGGAGAAGAAAACCTTCTTTCTCCTATGTGGACTGCCGCTTTGTCGGTATATTTTATTTAAGTTCTTTTTTTTTTTTTTTTCCCACACCCCTTTTCCGTCCCGCACTTAAAAACGCTGCTCTGATCGCCGAAGCGGGTTCGGCGGAGGCGCCGACCGGGGCAGTGCTCCCCAGGGTGCTTTCGAGAGAAACCCCTTGGCTGAAACTACTTTAACCCGCCGGCGTGAGTCATACAGTAGATGTGTAGCCCCCCCCGCTCTTGAAAAAGAAAAGATTCCTTAATGGGAAGCAAGTCTTCCTGACTTTCGCCTTTTCCTCCCCTTTGCTTCCCCTTCCCTGAGACAAGGTGATGAATGTGTTCTTCCAAGGCTGGGAAAAGCATCGCGTCATTTGCTTCTGCCCTAAACTGTAGCAACCGCTGATGAAGTGTCTTACTTCATCCAAAAGTCGGCTGGAGCCTTCTTTCTGTTCCCCTTCCCGTCCCGCCGAGGCTTGCTTGCTTTCTGCTCGTTGTGTTTTGTAGTCACTTTAGCTTCAAGGAGCCAGAAGATAGAAAGAAATGTTATTTTCAGCATGTACAGTAAAAGAATCTGTACGGGAACTTTTCTCAGAGAGGTGTCCAAGCATATGTATGTCCCGCTATATGCCAAGACATTATTTCTTGCTCCAACTTTGTTTTAGAATCTGTACTTCTGTTTTCTATTCTAAGCGATACAAAGGTATTTCATCCCACTAGATTATTACCACATGAAGTCCAAAATAGTTTTATTTCTTGGCTTGTTGCCTGGGGAGTAATCAAGTTATATTTAATATCTTAATTTTATTATCATGTGTAGGCTTTTTTTTTGAGAATCAGATGTTCTCAGGAAGTTCTGATTTTGATCAGAAAACTGCTGACTTGATCAATAAGTAAAGTAAAAAACAAGCAAACAAAAAAAAGGAGTTGGATGAATACCAGACTCTACTCACTGAGCTGCTCATTTCCAGTTTTCTTAATGCTTTGCTGCTTTTAATTGCTCAGGGGATTTCTCTGAAGGTTGTGGTGTGCACCATAGTTCACCGGCTGTCAGGGGTGTGTTACTCTTCAGCCTTCCATTGTCCCCCAGAGGCACAGCCCATGGAGACATGTTTTGAATAAAAACTTGAGCTCCTTTGCTTGTCATCGGGGCAGGGAGATTGCAAGTCAGACTCCTTTGGAAATCAGTTATTGTAATCACAGTTATATTTTCTCAAACACATTTAATCATATAATGCTCTTTTTAAAACACTCACTTGATGTGTGGGATCTTGAGCTGATACAAACTAAGAGCTGGCATGGTAAGGATTTTTCTTTAATTCTGCTGATGTTTAAAGGTGTGAAAAGCAAAGAGTGCTTAGTCCAGACACCACTCTATGATTCAGCAAGCTACAAACAAACTTCAACATCTATATAAGTAGTACAAATGTTGCACAAATTTCATTGCTAGAAAGCACGGAGACATTTTTATATAGGTCTTCAGGCAGGAAGATCTTAATTCTTTTTAATTGAAACATAAGTAGCATAAATTGTGAAAGGTTCTGCTGAGTTGAAGCCCCTGGTTACAGTTTTGTGACCCCAGACACTGCCTGCTGTGTTACTTCTTGTTATTCCAGTTTTAACCCTTAAATGTTTTCTTTGTGCTGTATTGCTTGAAGAGGGGCAGATTTTACTGTGCCTCCAGTTCTAGAAAGCTGGTTTTAAAATTTCTTGTCTCTCTGTACTTTGTACAACTCCGTGTAAAGCAGCAGGCGAAGATAGGATTTTTCTTTCAGGTTTACAAGTGGTCCATCAGTGTTGCTTGCTTCAGAAATAATCAGTAACAAGAGCATCTGAAATAGACTGCCAAGCAGCATCTGTATTTTTTAATAAGACTTTTACTGCTTTACTCAAAAAGGCCTGGAAAAGTTACAGCAAGAGAACTGCCTGTAGCACAGCAGTGGTTACTTGAGCAACGAGTGGTCAGCACAGCCCTGTGGCAAACCATGTTTGCAGAAATCCTTCTCGTGCTCCTTTGCCTCAGCTTTGTGCTTCAAGCAACCACAGAGGAGGGCAGTGGGGAGCTTTGAAACACTGACTCCTGCACGATGAAGATGCAAAAGTTTCTGTGTTAAAACAACAGCATAAAAATATTTCTGTTTGCAGCGTACTTGCCGCCTGTGTGTTGCTTTTTGTGTAAGGCAGTCTGGGATGTGGGGAGAGTGAGTGGAAAAGACATTTGTCATTGCCCTAGAAGCAGGCTCCGCTCTTGGCAGCAAGATGTAAATGATCTTCCCACCTGAAATGTTTTATTGTTCAGCTGTTTGCGTGGGAAATGGCTTTGCCACCTTTCAGTCTGTTTCCCAGAGTGGCTGTGGGACTTGGCTGGTTGGAGCGTGGCTTCCCCGAGGTGTTGGGGCCACAAGGTTGGAATGGTGGCAAACGGGTGGGTTTAGAGGTGGGCTGTGTGATTTGTTGCTGTCTGTTTCCAAAGTACGAGGGGTGGGAGGTTGAGTTCAGAGGGGGTTTGTCACAGAGCCAGCCTAGGCAGCATGGGTGGCTTTCTAGAGCCAGCCTGGCCAGGAGGTGTGGGCAGCTCAGCAGGCTGCGGGAGCGCTTGGAGCCAGCAGGCTTTCCTCCACCCCAGCATCCATCATACGCTGGTCACAGCTGCTTCAAGCAATAATTTCTGAGTAATCTAGCGGTGCAAGGACTCCCTTGGAGATACAGCATATACTATTGCCATTTCTCCTGCTTTTTTTGGGCTCGGCCAAAATGGTTGCTGTGTGTAACAGTGAATGATGGATAGGCCCGTCCCTCTGAGGCACCCGTGATGTGCAAACAGGGGAATTTGGTCATTCAGCCATCCTGACATAGTTATTAGAACTACTGAATGACTTCTGCTTGGTGGGGAGGCTGTAAGTGCAGCACTCGCTCCTGTCTCCATCTCTCTGTCCAATCCTCTATTTCTTGCTTCTCTACTGCTAGTATTTTTGTCCTGTCTCTTCACCACAGTATCTAAAACGTACATAAACCTATGTTGGGGAAAAACCTCCCATAGGTCTCTTGGAAGTTTTGTGTTCTTTTTGTGAGGTCTATATGAAGAAGCAGCCACCTGCCTCTTATGGGTGAAGGCAGAGAGATGAACTGAGCAGGACCTGATCCAACCCAGCAGGAGACAGCGTTTGGGTTACCTGTGTCCTGGAGACACCATCATCCAGACTCCCTGGGGAGTATTTAGAAAAACATGTAACTTCAATGTACACCATTTCAGATGGGTAATGATCACTCATGTGGATACCTTAAGGCTCCAGCTTCGTAATAAATGGTGAAACAGTGTGTGTTTGGAAGTTAAAAGTAAGCAACCATGGCTGTGGGGGTGCAAAGCAGCAGTTGTTCTTCCATCATGTATTTTTCCTTTGAAAACACTTGTCCTTGCAGACACCTACAGTTGTCAGTCCAAGTTCTTTGTAGCACCTGGAGATAAAATGCTGGTACATTTCTAATTAAAACAAGAAAAACTGTTGTTATGTTTATTATCAGCATTTGATGCTGTAAGTTGCAGTGTAAAGGTGCAGTGGAATGACCACCATGGTTGTCTGATCCAGGGCAGTGAAATGTGTTCCTGTCAAGGAGCTAAAATAGCAGCTTATTTCTCAAAGTTTTCTTTATGTTGATGGTATATATTGTAGAGTCATGATTTATGTCTTGTTCTTGTTTTTTTTTTTTTCCCTCACTGCTGCTTACTTAAGCAAAAGTTGACTGTGTCTTTGTGGAGCAGCATTTAGTCTGTCTAATGAATTAGTGCTATTTCATTGTGTAATCAAAAGCAGTATCTTTCTATTTATGTAGAGCTGCTAGTTTGAAATATAATTTACTTGACATGCTGCTCAAATAAATTCTCTTGTCATGAAGAGTAATTGTGGTCGCAATAAGGGCATTTTTGTTGTCATTTATAATGCCTTTTTTAATAGTTTTTGAGGGACAAGTTGCAAGGCAAACAAATTTGAAAGTTTAAGAGTATTTTTGTTCCCTCTTAATTTAAACATAGAGCATGGTTCTCCTCAGCACAAAACACAACTTGACCAAACACATCAGTAGCAGGAATGTTTGTATGTGTTGGAATGTTGTAGCTCTAGTGAATAAATTACTTCATCAAGGAATACGTGCCTGCAAGCACAGCCGGACAGCATGGGTGCCTTTAGGTTGTTCAATAGAACAGCTTCTGCAGTATTTCCTTAAACTGAATTCAGTTTTCAAAATATGGATTGTACTGGTCATGAGGAGACTAAATATTCAAAGTCACTGTTTCATCCCAGATGTTTTTGTTGTTGTTTGTTTGTTTGTTTGTTTGTTTGTTTTGCCTTGCCTTAAAACATCACATTCATATTATAGGACAGTTCCTTTCCTTCAGTGGTTGGCACACTAGTTCTTATAGTCAGCCCTTTGAAACTGTTCCAGGGTTCCTTCTTGGAAAAGTTGTAAATCTATTGATCCATTGTAGATATTATTAGAAAATAGACATGGGGAGAAGGAGGGGAGAAAGTAGGGGGCAAGGGGAGGAAAAAGGGGTAGGGGGTAGGGAGTCCTTTTTGATGGTAGTACTTATTCTTGCAATGTAACTGCAAGTATGGTTTTAAAGCTGATGTGTGGTGTTGGTAATTAATACAAACTGTAAGTAAAAAATAAATCTCAAAGCTGTTTTTGTTCATCGTTTAAGTGCAGTTTCTCTGAGAACGAATTCTGTACCTTTGGGTACTCCCCATTCTAGTTTATGGATTCAGGAGCTGGATTCTGAAACTGGATTTAGGAACACATATTGGGATCAGAGGCATAATGGATATCATCCTCTTTGGATGCTGGTCATTGAAGAAGAGAGCTCATGATCCCTCAGATTTATATTGCGAATGATGGAATATGGGATGGAATCCCTCACTGGTTGGTTAGGGTCACCCCTTCTGTGTGCTCCTCCCTGCAAATGCAGCCTTTTACTTTCTTTGCCCCCTACATAGTACACAAGATTGAGCAGTGCCCTTGGTCTGCAACAGGAGCAGGTATAAGCAAGAGCCTTTCTACACACTCAACACTGAGCATCATCACTACTAGAAGCTTTTTTCCAGGGTTGTGTGGCCTCTGTTTCTGTTTGAAGAATTTTACATGTCCAGTATCTGGACATAGGGTTGTGAAACTGTGCAGCAGCTTTTTCAAATTTAACTGACTCATCAGGGTCAAGTGTCCAATGACACCACGAACCACGGTGCAGATGTGAATGGCAGTTGCGTGTCTTCAGGACAGTTCCAGTTTCTTTTTCTGTTTTTGGTGTTTTGGTTTTTGTTTTTTTTAAGCAAAGATGCAAGATTGACTTCTGTCAGAAAACAGACTTTAACAATGCCTGGTGCTGTGTGTGACTGCTTCTGTTTAAACAGCTGGCTTTGCTAAACAACAGCTTAAGAAGAAGCATGCTCTTCTCTAGATACATATTTATGAGGGACACAGAGTGGGCAAGGCTATGAAAAAGCAGAAGCTGAGTAAACTTTCTCACTTAGACAGCTGATGTTAATTGTGTCCTGCTCTCAGCTGCACAGCCCTGATGACAGTTTATAGCAGGGCTGTCCAATCGAGGAGTTCAAGCAAGACCCAGCCGGGGCCGTAACAACATGCACTCTTCAGAAGATTTTTGTGGTTTGATTGCTATCTGGGCACTAATAAACAGCTGCAACCTGATCTGTTCCCCACTTGTCAGGAAGTTAGGCAGCTATTGTTGGAGGAGTTGCTTCATGCGTGGCAGTGATGTCATTTACAAACAGTTTCTTTTTTTTCTTATCTGGGAGCTACAGAACGTGTTTTATCTTTACTACGGAATAACTGATTGAATAAACAGGATCTCATCTGAGTCCGTTGAGGCTGATGGAAAAACTCTTGAATACTACTGCTTGTATCTGGTTTTGTTCAGCTATCAAAATGAGGAAATCTTGCATTAGAATGAGTGTGGGCCTGAGCACTGGCCACTTCTTCACTCGGGACTGACATGGGTGATTGATGAGTGCACATACAGCTCCTAATGAGCTCGTGTTGACTGTATATTCAATACTACTAAATTAAAAGAAAAGAAATTAAGAGCTAAGACAGGATCAGCTTTCAAATGTTTTCTGAAATCACTTGCATGTAAATACTGGAAGTAAATGGTAATCTTTGTCTGAAAGTATGTGTATGTATATGTGCATATACAAACATATTGTTACAGAGGTATGATCTGTGGGTGGTGGCCAGCTCTAGAACTGCCTTTATTGAACACTTGATCTTTTCCATCTAAACATTTTTAGACCCTGTATCTACTTGACATCAGAAACAATGTAATAAAAGACAGGCAGGAAGCAGCAGAAGAGGGAAATGCTCATGAATTAAGGCACAGCAGAATCTCTTTGCATGAGGTACCTTCAGCCTTTTTGTAGCAAACTTTAGGTTCTGAAATGTGCAGTTGCCATCACCTCTTAAATAATTGATTGAGGTTGCAGGAGGTGTTTAAAAATAATGGAACTCCTGAATAAGTCTCTAATTCTTGGAAAACTTCAGTTTGGATCCAGTAGGAACTGAAAAAAAAAAAAAAAAAGAAAAAAAGAAACAACAAACTGAACAAAGAAAACCCCAAAAAACTTTAGTGTTGTGTTCAGGGACTATAGCATAAATTCTACATTATGAGAAAATTCAGAGCAGCTCTTTCTCTATATAAGCATTCATTTCTGGTAACCCTGCTTCTTTATTCCTTTAAAACACATGAGAAGAGGGAGAACCCTGTAACAAGCAATATTTACTGTGTCTGAGGAACTTGCAACAGTATCAGCTATTCAAAAGTAACTGAAACTGGGAAATTATAGTCTTTATTGCTTCCCCTCCACAGCTTTTGGAAACTTCCTGCTTTTGCCAGTTCTGTTTCCTGGCTTGATGCTGCATTGGGAGTTTTGATACCAAGAGCTGCTGCTCTGTAACTTCAGCAAGGTCTACAATTACCCTGGAGGAGCATAGGAAGGATTATCCAAGGGCATCCTGTGTGTTGAGTAATCCCTGATAACCATAAATGTCAGTTCTTCTCATAAAGGATCCAACCTTACAAGGTGATCATGGCTACAGTTAATGGGACTTTGAAACCAGTCTGCCTCTCTGGGAAGCAGTGGGATGAATGGAGGCATCCAGCAAACTGTTCTGTGGAGAACAGAAGCTGGCTGTATAATAGAAAGATCAGGATTAAAAAAAAAAACCACCACCAAAACCAGAACTTCCCAATATAAAGTAGTATTGTTTGTGCAGCAGTCATCTTTCCCCCTCCTGGAGTGTAATGCACATTTACTTTCTGAGAAAAGAAGATGCCCATGTTTGATATTTCAGCACATTGTCATGTTTCTAAAGAATCCTGGGGTAAAACAAACAGCTGTTGGATGGCTCTGTCTTTTTCAGCTTTATGCCAAAAGTTTTGTTTGACCAGAAATTCTTCTGTTTGCTTATTATTTTCTTTGACCACATGTACACTGACACTGGGTAGATATTTATGTTTAGTTTGTGATTTCCATGCTGCGTAGCTAAGATCTTTGTTTGCTGCTTGACTACTTTAACCAAGTATATATATGTAGATACAACTTAAAATCATGGTTACGTTGCATATGATGGGTTTCTCCTGTCTCCAGCTGTTTGGCATCTTTTCAGAGTACATGACTTTTCAAAAGTCTTATTTGATGTGGAGTCTTAAGTTTAGGCTGTAACTCCTATATACAGGGAGGGGAAAAAAATCATTTTTCCTTCCTTTTGAGGAGTCTAATATTGCCTTCCTGAGTGATAAGTGGAAGATTGTATTGTGCTAAAAATCTGGAATTTGTCAAGTGGTCTTTAATATTTTAGCTTTTCAGTTGGCTTCACAGTTCTTTGGGTTTTGCACATACAGTCTGAGACCATATGAATAGGGAAGCAAAGTTGTTGTTGGCAATATTGGTGATCCTTGAGTTATCTGCAGAGCTTCAACATAGCTCAGAAGCATATGGAAGAATTGGCTTCAGGAATGTCACCAAAACTACATGAGAACTGGTTATTGGGACTACATTGACTCTATAACATATTGTGTAGCCCAGTGATCCATTTCAGTTTTTTTGAATGCTTTCTTTACTATTGTGGGCTTAAACCTCATGCTGCTTTTTCTTTAAAAAGTCACAGTTTTGCAATTAATTGGGAACTGAGACTGTTATGTTGTTCAGTTTTATGGAGGAAACAGCAATGGAGCTTATAAATAAGATATTTTCCAACAGGCTTTGTCAGACTTTTTTTGGATCTCAGCAAGTTTTGTCTTGCTCACAAGATACTGTATTTTGCATTTTCCAGGATATCTTCCAAAAATAGAACTAATCTGTTAAAGAAGTTACAGAAGGTTAGTTGTATAGTGACACTATATTCCTACATAGTGCCTAAAGCTTTTTTCTTCCAAAATTTACCAGTTTTATCATGAAGTTATGAGAAATTCTAGACCTTGAATTCCATGGCATGGATCATGCCTTCACATATGGTAAGCTGACCTGCACACAGTTTAGCCTGCCCTATTGTCCTTTCATTTGTTAACTCAAATGTGTTGTGCTTGTTGTGCTTATAAGGGCAATGATATTAAAATGACTTGCTTTCCAAACAGGGCTGGTGACATGCTGGAAAGCACCCACCAGGTGCTTCTGGTGTGCAAGCAGCTATGCTGAGAGCAGAGTTGAGGATTATGATTTCTTCTCCAAGAACTGAAATATTCCCCTTTCAGGAGAGCAGAGCGGATGGTGAAGGTCAAAGAAGCTGTTAATTACATTTTAGTTCTAACTCTTGACTACAGAAAAAGTGTCAGAACATGGATTTTGTTGGTGTATGTGTTTTAGGTGAGGTGTCTAAGGAAGGAAAATAGAACTTGTTGAAGACAATTGCTCTAGTTCACCTTCTCATTACTGGCAGAATATGGAAGTTGGAAGGGAAAGTGGCATGGCCCAGTCAGGACTCCTAGATTTGAGATAATTATACATGGGAAATACACATATTTCCAAAGCTTGCCCTGCTTTGGAAATAAACAGGCATACTGAAGACTGAAATCCCAAAACAAGCAAGCTTTTTTTTTCCCCCCTTTTCTTTATTTTTTAACAGCTGATCTGTGGAAGCAATAAATAATAGCAGAGAGGCAATCAAAGTTCTGCAGTTATTTGGAGCTGTTTACTGTCACACTGACAACTACTTCTCAGTTCAGCTTACTCTTGAACATTACTTATTACTGTGCTTTTGAAGTGTGACAGGAGGAATCTGGGCAGAAAATGCCTTTTCAGTTGTATTGTACTTTACTGCATCTCTCCAGTGCTGGAGAAGCCTGCTCCTGTGTGGTGTCAAGGCAAGCTAAATCCAGTCTGTGCTTTCACTGGGGTTTGTTTTCTTGGTCCTGTGTTTGAGTTTTGTTGTTTAGTTTTGGTTTTTTGTTGGGAAATTGTACCCTGTTGGTCTCCCACATCTCCTAGAGATGCAGGATATGTAATAACAGGCACAATTACATAGCTTAATTAAGGGGCTTGGTTGCAATCATGTGCTGCTTCCAAGTATCCATCTCATCCATCTTCTCTTCCAGCTATCTGCCCAGTCTATGGTTTAGATTAAGTTCATGCAGATCACTGCCAAGATTACTACCTTATCTTTCTTTCACAATGTGTATGTATTTAATTTTTTTTTATTTTTTTTTTTTAAATCCGAAGAGGTATTCCTAGTATGCTTGCAGTTCCCAGCCTTTGTCTGTGTTCTTTAACAACTTGTTTATTTGCTCACTGGAAACTTTTGGTAAATTCTTTTGCAGTTGTACATCTCTTTGCTTATTTCATAGCGAGGTTGATGCACAGCTCTTACTCCGTTGAGCAGTTCTGAGTTGGATGTAATCTGCAAACAGGAAAGTAAACTGTGTTTTATATAGATACTAGAACATGGATAAACCTATTCCAGGAACCAAACAGCATTTGTTTACCATTATAGCCACTCGTTTTATAAGACTAGGATAGATTTTAATGGCATAATGTGGTACTGTGCACAGATGTCCTTTGATCTTGCAGCTCTCTCCTGCTCCCAAGAAGTCCACAGTACTTGAATCCAGGGACTGAGCGTCAGCTCCTGTGTGGCTGTGAGCAATATGCTCAGTTTTGGCTGCTCTTATTCCACTGTGTTAGTGCCCACAACCCCTGGTAGAAATTATGTAGTAATCTCTGTCAGTTTATTCAAGATAAATAAGAACCGTGTGGGTGTGTGAGGAATGACTGCAGTTCTTTGCATACTTCTTTACCAAGTTCCAAGGAGAGGTCACTGCTCCTTAAAGCAGCCCTGCCATGGCAGTGCCTGGCTGAGACCTGGCAATTCACTGAAGATAAAGACTTTGGTTTACAGTTCTTATTTCTGGAAATAAATATTTATGATGCAGTCAGACCCCTGATGGTAGCAGCACAGAAGATTGAGGAAAAGAGTGAGATTTTTTGATTCATTGGACTTCCTATTAAGTTGTGTGTACGCTCTCAATGCAGCGTTGTCTTTCACAACTTGAGTGCTAAAGGGCTTCCTAATTTGCATGGAAAAACGAGCTCTGTTTGTCACTAGATAGACTTTCCTTGGCGAAACACACGCGCTCTCAGGCTTGTTTTCAAAACAGAACAGCTGTTTTGTGAATGTAACTATCGCAGAGCTGTCTGGAGCACTTGTGCTCTAGTAACTTCAGCACCCTCGGAGCTGGCAAGAGGCTCTTCAGAATTTTTTTTTCATGCCTTCCTGTTGAACTTCAGTATAGGGTTTGCATTTCCTTTTTACACAAACCGAGTTGACTTGTGGATATAAATGCCAAGCTTGGTAATCCCCTCCAGTGACTGCCAAGATGCCTCTGGCAGGCTGCGTGCCGGGGAAGCCCAGCCCCGCTGGGCAGCTCATATCCTCTGTGGCATCAGAGTACCCTGCGAGCGTGGCCACCTGCTGTGTTCTTGGTTTCGTATGTGTTTGCATTCTCAGTGTGCTGTTGCTGTTTGTTGGAAAATGGTACTGAGAGTGTGTGTATGTGTCACATGTAAGACCATACAGCGGAGCTCCTTAGGGTGGATGCTTGGGTGGAGGGCAGAGATTTGTGCCAAAGTTGATGGTGAAGCAGGAACAGTGTCTAGCTCTAGCTAGAATGTGTTGTAAGGTTTTCGACTGAGAATTTTGTGGCTTGCTCTCTGGGGAGTACTGGGCCACAGTGGTAACTCAGGGTCTAAGTAATTGCAGACAGCTTTCCACTGCTGTGCCTGGGCCTTCATTGCACAGCTGGAGCCCTGGACCTGGAACAGTGATGCTGCTGGGGGCTCTGAGCCAGTCACTCAGCCTCTCGGTGCAACATTTGTGTGCAACTTAACCTGTGGTAGGGTCTCTGGTGCTGCACTGAACCTCTGCACTGGCAGGGCTCTTCATTGGACCAGACCTGCTCTGCACAGCCCGGACACTGGGGATGGCAGCAACCAAAATAGATGTAGCTGAGCACATCCTAAAATAGAAATGGCATTTGGATAAACCTACTCCCTTGGAATTTGTGTTGTGCTTGCGGATTGACACTCCGTGAGTTCATGAAAGTTACTTTGGATTTGTGTTGCCAGACACAAATAGGACAGGTGTTCTAAGAGTTTTTTGTACTTAAATGCAGAAAAAAACCCAAAACCCAAGGAGTAATTTTTGAAAATGAATCAAGTTAAAAGGCTAAGAAGAAATTAGTGTAAGTATTTGACAGTCAGAAGCATTCTCTTCACCAACTTCCACCAGAAGAAACAAATATATCCCATGCTACATTTAGTGGAACTTTGCCAGTAAAACTGGTGCAAGTTGTCACATCTGAAAGCCACAAGAGCCTACAGAAATTAGATTAATATTTTCATAATGTCTTGCTGCCTAGAAGAGAATGGTGCTGCTTTCTTCAATTGATTAATAATGCCCGCTATAATGTGCTAAGGCAACTGTAATGAATGTACTTTGCATTGTTTGTCCATACACACTATAGCCAGAAAAAAGCATGCTTCTCTGCTCTTTGGTCAGGCACAGATTACTTTAAAAAAAAACCAAAACCACAAACCCAAACAAACAAAAAAAACACCACTGCCAAAAAAAAACCCCAACAAAGACTGAAATAGTCAGTAAAGAATCTCTAATTCTAAATGCACTCTAAATGCTGTAATTTCACTACTGCTGCACTTAAAAATTAAGTACCACATGCACCTGAACTTCTGTGGTACAGCAAAGCATGGAAATAAAATCTTTTAAACATCTTCTTGTGTAATTTAAAAAAAACCAAACCTGACCATTGGCAAGTATGCTAAAAATAAAACATTTCCCATGTGAATGATACCTTTGTAAAAATAGCCTCCTGTTGTTTTGTGACTGTTTGCAAACCTGAGTCACAGGCTACCTAGACTGCTTCATTGACTGCAAGTGTAATACAGGTTTTTTTGCCTTTTTTTTTTCCCCCCCAATATAAACTGCATTGCTTGTCTCCTTAGCTTTCCCCATTTTATATAGCTTGGGTTTAAATGCCTTATGATTTAGCATATTATTCTCTTTCCTTTTATTGCACAAAACTCAAGTAACATACTGGGCTCTGTAGTGGCTCTTGAAATACATGATCAATGTGAAGGTGGAGTTACTGTGTGTTCCATTAAAAGAGAGAAACAACATCCCATAAAGAACAGTAGATTATTCTTTGCTTGACAAATGGTTCTTGTATGTTGTGAAGTACAGACACTTAAAATCCTTGCTGTTGGCATTCCTCAGGAAAGGGTAGGTGTGAAATATGTCTGTCCCAAACCAGATTCTGTGGTTGCAGTCAGAGCTTGACTGGTCACCTAGGAAACTTTCAGTAATGGATTCACTTGGCTTGTTGATGCAGTCTGGTATGATCAGATTTTTCCAGTTCCATCTAATTTGAAAATACAGTGCTTGAACAAAAAATTGAGCATATCTCAATCTGTTCCATAAAGAAAAAAAAAATAAAATCTATCCTTTGTCTTCAGTTCTGTTTTAGTCATAGTCTAAGATATCATGTTCTTTATTCAATCTGTAGTGACTCCTGCAGAATTACTTTAGATTGCATGACCTTTAGAATAAATGACTTTGAAGGTATTGTACCATTGTTACTGTGTTTATGTCTGTGAGTCAGTGCTTCTGTGAATGCATTGCACTGGAATCCTCTGGAGGTCTTCCTGCCCTTCTGAGATGTACTTGGGATTTTGTCTGATTCTTGCTTACAAAACATTGCTAACACTTAAGTAGGAAAAAGATGGAGCAATTAACCTTCTAAAACTGTTGTCCCAGAATTTTTGGGTGATCAAGTTAATTGAAGCACTTTAATTATTTGCAGTTTGTTGTATATTGTATACAGGAGTGTCAGCGGGGTTCAGGGGAGCCTGCAGTTAAAATCTTCACTAGGTCTGTTGAAAAAAGGAAGCACCTTCCTCAAAATAACTCCCCAAACTATGTCAGGATGTGTGAGGAATCTGCAAAATTGTACATGATGGGGAGAGCAGGTAGAGATGTTGTCTGTAGTTGTAGAACTCTGGCAGTGCCAGAGCCCTGTAGGAACCCTGCTGAAGGTACAGTAGGTTCCTTTTAATGGAGTAGGTACTGGGCACATAGTGCTGTCACTGCTTAAGGGTAACATCAGTTCAAGGATTGGCTAGGTAAGAGCAAGGTCACAAAGTGGGCAGAATATTGATGGGGTTTCCACATATTCTGAAACATCAGCAAAACCTGTGAACTGAGACTGGAAGAAAAAGAAGAGAAATCATCATATGTGGTTGTCTTACCCTTGCTCTTCCTCATATATACAATTACAGCTGCTGTTGAGGATGGACTGTCTGACCTGGTAGAAGTGTTCTTGGAAGTGACCTGTTGACTAGAGCTGAATCTAAGCTTTATTTCAGTGGAAAAAAAAATATCAGTGACTCCTGAGACCAATCTCTAGTTTGCCTGCTGTGGCTATTTTAGACAGACTTGAATTTATTTAGAATAAGTGACTTTTATGTTGCTCTGTAAACCCTGTCTGTGGTCCTACAGGTATTTTATTTTTCCTGACTGAGCAGAGCTGAAGTGCTCTGGTACTTGGCTGCAGATCACTGCAAGTGTAATTTGTGAGATGTATCCCTACTAAGTGGGAAGCAGACAATAATCTTCTTGTGTGCTAATTTTCCTGGTGTTAGATAAAACTAAATGGCAAGTGGTAGTTGATTAGGATACACTTGGGATGATACCTTGGGCGTTGTGGTGGCGGACAAGGCTGAAGGGTTAATAAGAATTTGATTTTCTTGTTGAGGATTTATCTCCTGGGCTGTTGATCTCTCTGTTTAGAGAGCTGTTGTTGCTTGAACTCAGACCAAACTGGAGAACTGCAGTGTGTTCTGGGATCTGGGCTGATCTGATTAAATACTTGATGTTGGATAGGGATATGGTCTTTCTCATAGCTTTGAATGAAATACCTTCATTACGCAGCATATTGCAAAGGGGGCTGAATCTTGTTCAGTAGCTTAATCAGGAAGCTGTTTAGTGGGAATTCATGGCCTCATTTGAACTGTGTCAAAGCCCTGGGATATTAAAAGAAAATTGCTTGCATGGTCATTTGCCTGCTTGCAGTAAGAGGGCAAAATTAGCACTGCTGTAATTTAGAGAGGCTCTGAAAAAAATCAGAAGCAACAAAAAAACCCAAACAACAACAACAAAACAATTTTCTTTTCTGCTCAAGGACATTAAATCAGTAAGTGCTGCCTGTTGGGGTCTGCTTCCCATGGCTGGATTTCCCCCCCTTTTTTAATGAAGAGTATAAACCACTAGCTTTCAGGGGGATTAGTAAAGTTGGGTGATGTTCTCTGGTACCACCCAGTCCTGTGGTAAGAGCTCAGGACTAGCTCAGACTGAAAAGTTATTTTTGTTTTGAAGATTCCTTCCTGTCCAGTAGTCATACTAGCTTTGTTTTCATGTCTTGAACTAGTTACTCACAGAGCAGATAGATTTCTTTGCTTCCTCTCCCTGAGGATAAATACAGTACCCTTGTCCACAGCAGTTGTTTGATAACAGCTCACTCCTAATATATGATAATATATTTGCTTCCTCTCTTTGAAGGAGATGTAGGCAAGTCATAGTGCTGTTCAGTGCATATTCTTTGTTATAAATTGTGGCTTGAAAACATGTTAATACATCTTCCTTCTTCTCCCTCAGATAAACTACTAGTTTTTACTGTAGCAACTAAAGAAACTGATGGCTTTCACCGTTTCATGCAAACAGCAAAGCATTTCAACTACACAGTAAAGGTATTGTACGTTTTCATACCAAATATTAATCCTATACAGCCTTTAAGACAGAAACAGTGCAGTAGTAACTGAAGTTGCAGTAGCTTTCTTGCATGTTGGGGTGAAGTAAAACAACTACAAAGTTTGGGGGCAGGTGGGGCACGTGCAGGTGGCCCTGCTGCTGTCCCTGTTGCTCATCTGCTGGTTCCCCTCTGAACAACACTGGGATAGTGCTTCTTACACTGCCTTAGGAACTGTTTTATGATAAATAGCTATTGTGATCTGCATCCTCAGTCACTTAGAGGTTCTGTCATGATTTATCATACAGCCTTGCCTTTCAGTGCAGCTGATTTTATGTGAATGCTCCTGGAAGCTGCACTGCACTTGGAAGGCATTGGGTGTCTCCTTCCTCCTTAAATCCCTCTGGATCCCTGCTGTGGGGACAAGGGAGTGTCACAACTGAAAGTTTCACTGTGTTTCCCGAGAACCTGTAATTCTCTGAGAGGACAAAATGTTTCTATCAGTCTTGCCAACCTTTTCTGCCTTGTTCCACATCTCTGTATGTCACGTACTGAGGCTGGCCTCCATGTGACCTTGGGGAAAAAGAGAGGGCATTTAACCTTATTCTAAACTTTCCCTACAAGGAGGTGGGGAAATCAAATGAGAAAACCCAGGAATTCAGATGGTGCTATGAATTTTTTTTGCTTGCTTACCACAGTTTCTAAGCTATAAATAAGAAATTACTTAGGTCTCTGAAATTTGACTTCTGCCACTGAACTTTGAAGACTGAGAGAACCTTTCCTAATATGATAATGCTTTACTAATGCACCCAAGAAGCCTGAGCTCTGGATATGTCTATTATTATTAGCTTTGGAGATTTGTCCAAAACATCATGCACTGTAGTTCTTCACAGTTTTTAAGTTCCTAAAACATTATGTTCAAAACCCACAGAATGCTGAAGGGGTTTTTTTCATTTTTTGAGATGTAATTTGCTATAGTGCTTGGCTAGGGAGGAGTTTGTTTAGATGATTTTAACAGCCAGCTGCATTACTGGGGAACCTATTTTTTCCTTATAAAAAAGTGTTCTGGAGGCATTTCAGAAAAGACTGGAGCTTGCAATTTGTGGTAGCAATACCCTGATCCACCAAAGTCTCTTACACTTCCTGTTCCTAAAGTGGTTATATTGTGTTTGAAATATCTCATTCAGAATGCTTTTATAATAAAAATTTGGAAACAATTTTTAGGGTTTGTTTGTTTGTTTGTTTGTTTTTCCTGAAGGAGACACATTTGAATAAATGGTGGTAGCAGGCAATTACTTGATTCTTATTTGGTTAATAAATATCTCATGTTTGTGCAGTGATGTCATGCTGAATGCTGCCTCAGACATGGAAAACTTACGATGCTGGAAATGCTGGCTGGCTATGCTTTAATGTGTTACTTCTGCTTTAACATCTGTTTTCAATAAGGATCTGCTTTAAAAAGCTTGTTGGTTTTGGGTACTAGCAAAAAGTACTTTTTTTTTCTTATTCCAGGTACTTGGAAAAGGTGAAGAGTGGAAAGGTGGTGATCTGCCCAACTCTATTGGTGGAGGACAGAAGGTTCGACTGCTGAAAGAAGGCATAGAAAACTATGCTGATCAAGAGGACTTGGTTGTAATGTTTGTTGAATGGTGAGCAAACCTGGTTTGTTGCCTTTACATTTTACTCTGGGTAGATGTGCAAAAGTAGTTCCTATGGCATGCTGGAAGTTGCATGCTACTTTTCTTCTTTTTTCTGTTTACTTGAAAGAATTTGCTTCCATTTTTCTCCATTCATAAAAATAGTAGATTGCTCTTGGAGCAATTGTTACTTCTTAACTGGATCAACAGATGTATGAGCTGTTTGTAGTTCTGCTGCCTCGAGGGGGTAAAAAAAATGTTACTGGGAGCCAACAGGCTTTTAAACAAACATTTGTCCTCTCTGTTTAGCTGCAGTGAGATCAGGAGGTGGCTGCAGGCTGCGAGTGTAGAACGGTGGGCGAGCAAAAGCAGCTCCAGAAATAAAGTGGCCAGTAGGGACCACAGCATGATCTTGCTCCATGAAGTAACAGTGATATGGAGGATGCTGAAAAACAGGCTTAAACTTCTTTTACATGTTAAGAGAACTGAAACGAGGCTGGTGCCAGATACACCCCTTTGCCTGTGCTGTCTGTGTGATGAAAGGATGGAGACACAGTGCTGCTGCAAGGTGCCAAATTACAGCTCATAGCACAGCTATGCTTGAACATCCTCACTGATGGCTAGATAAGTTTCTTCTCGTTACAAAGAAGAGGGAAGTAGAACTTGTTAAAATCCCACTTTTTCCTTTGCTTCCCTCTTCTTCCTTCTCCTTCCCCTCCTCTTTTGCTCCTCTGATGAGATGATGGTCAGAGCAGCTAAGAATCCAGCTCACAGCAGCCAACAAGCTCTTCCACACCAGCATTAACCAGAACAGGGTCACAGCTCTAAAATGATTGCTTCAAGGAGGATATGGGACCAGATTTTGAGTTAGGGACTTGAAGCCCTGGTTGCAGATGGGCATCCTTGGGGAGGTAGTTGAGTGGAAGCTTGGGAGAGGTTCGTGCATGGGTTCATGCTTCTGTTACTGAGTCATGCTGGAATGTCTGCTCCAGAATTATCTTTCAGATTTTAACCTTATTTATTAAAATTTGACAGCTGAGGACATTTAGGGACCCTTTTGCAAGGTAGAGGTTTGGCAGGTTATACACAACAGATATCACAGGTGGTCTGACAGTGGTATTTACTGGAAACTTCATTTGTTGTTTTGTGTAAGTCAAGTGTTTAGGAAAGCTGAAGTAGCCTATTAAACTGGTAGCAAATTTAAACATAATATTCCATTTTCTGCTTTATCTCATGCTAAGTTAGAGCTAGAAAGTCAATCTCTATCTTCTTAACCAATTTATGAACAAGCTTTGTAAGGGAAACTTATTACACCAAATACTTCCCTTATAAGCTTAATTGACAGTAGAAGTAACAGGCTGTGGAGGTCGATGTTAAAGCTCAGAATTGTTTTCTTACTGACTTGATCAGTTTTGCATTTGGTAAGTGAAAAGATACCTTTCTAAAAGTAAGTATATTACATATTTGTTCACAACATTGGCCTACTGATGATGCAATAACTGAAGCTTTTTAAGATGGATTTGGGAGATTTGTGGGTTTTTTTCTTTACTAAATGCTCATATTAATAAAATGCTTCCCTAGTATTTGCTATGCACACTGGATTTCTTTATTTTAAAATGTATTATACTGACTTATAACTAATTTTTTTCCCTGTGTGGTAAGATGGGGAGAATTTGTTAGCAGAATTGGGTATAGGTCAAATTCTTCTCCAAAATAGTTTATTCTCTGGTTGGACAGGTTGTCTGCTGGCGTGGATGAGAGAGTACAGAGGAATATATGTTTTGAAATGCAGATGCTATAATAGTTCTTGCCATAAAAAACCCACAGTATTTAAACCTTCCCAAGCTTGAGGTCCATAATTCTAAGTCCATATTGATTTAAAGCTGGTAGAACTTATTCCAGATTGGAGAAAACATAGGTTGCTGATCCTAACATTATATTGTAATTCTAATGAGATTTTTCATTTCTAGGAATCCTGTTTTGCAGTTTAAATGCTGATCAATGTAACAATAAGTTTGGAAAATAGGAAAATACGAATATTGTGATATTTCTTTTTCAAGTGTTTTTCCTTATATTCATTGTGAAACATTTGGAATATTAATCTTGGAGGGGGAAAAGAAAGTGCTTAGTTTATTTACTGTAACTAGGCAAGTAATTTCTAGTGAACTGTTTACTTAAACTTTTTTTTTTGGGCAGATTTTTTTTTTTTTACATGGCTCACAATTCTGGAAATAGTTTGAACTTCTTCCTTGGACGGCTTGTGTCTAGATGCAGATAGCAAAATGCCTTGCCTGCAGATGGAATGCTATTTAAATTAGGCTTGTTTCTGTAAGAGCTGACTACTGGTTTACTTTGGACTGTTTCAGATTGAACTGGCTAATGGCCAGTGTGGACTGGATAAAATGGTTGATGCTGTGACTGTTATCCAGAACTCCCACTGCAGTCTGTTTAGTAGAAGACTTTTGAAGGCTCTCAGGTTTTTTGTTTGTTTGTTTTTTTAAACATTTGTCAGAAATTAAGAGGTAACTACATTTTATACATATCTCTAAGTAGATAAAGTGTAATCCTGGTACAGACACAATGTAAACAACAAAATGGCTGTGTGGCTGAGCAGTCCAGTTAAATAAGGTGAGATCTGAGACCTGAATTACTGGTTACTAGTAAACCCTCCTTGTTTGTGTTTTGAGCTTTTAACCTGCAGTTCCAGTAATAACAAGTCCTTGTTGCTACAAAATCTGTGGATGCAAAAATTGGAGAGGACCTGAGCCACCTTTGCCATTTCTCTGTGTTGCTGGGAGCACTGGGTGCATAGCCAGGATGCCTGGCTGCTGCAAAAGAGGAGGAGGGATGGGTGGATTCCAGCCCCAAGCATCTGCCATCTGGGAGCTTCAGGAAATGGGATTGAAGTTGTGGAAATTTTCTGGGTTATTTTTTTTTTGGTTTTGTGGTGTTGGTTTTTTTCCTTTTTTTTTTTCTCTTTTGTAAAATTCCCAAGGATTTAAGAAGAATAAATAAAAGAGTATCTGAGCATTTCCAGATTGCAGCCTGCTTATTCCTGGATATAGCCACACTTTTTCTTCCTTGTCATATTTTGAAGCCCTGTTTAAGTCATGTGCATTACCTGCAATAACAGTATAAAGTGTCAAGGAGAGTCCTGTGATCTGTTTTGTGATGGTCTTAGTGGTGTAGAGTGGGGGTAAATCCTTTCTTGCAGTAGGAGTTGAGTGCTGGACAGACTGAAAGTGATCTGACATAGCAGGTAAGCAAGGCAATTGATGGATTTATAGGGTTTAGTTTGGCTCTAGAAGTTTTCCTGTTGCCTGGAGAGGAAAGCAGGAGGCCCATAAAGCAGTGGATGGGGAGTCTGGCAGCAAGACACAGAGGGCTGATAGAAGTCCTGCCTGGGAGGAGATGTGCTGGCAGTAAGTCACCTCTTGACTAAACCAGAAAGCCATGAAAATTTGTGGAAAATATAGGTCCATGCTGGATTCATAGTCCTGTGTAGTATCCATTAGTTGTAAAGTTTACAGTAATTGATAATGCAGTTTAGCAGCTCTCTGCTTTCTATTCTAAACTGTGCTGTATTAAGTAGCATATCCCCTTCACAAGCAAAGCCTGTGGCTAGCCCAGTGTGTTGCTCAACTTTGGCTTTCTTTTACAGAATTACAGTCCATGGAAGCAATGTTCCAGGGGTGTTTGGTTCCTTCCTGCAGCTGTAAGTCATTGCAGCAGCAGCAGTAACCTGATCAAAGAGGAGAAGCACAGCCTGCCATAAGCTATTAAGTTAAAGCCTCAGACAAATCTCTGTTTTTGTCTGTCTTTGACTTGTCTCCTATTTCTTGCTTGTTCTTCAGGAACATTCTGGCTTTAAATCGGACTAGAGCAATTGAATGGAAAAAGGAGGGAAGTGTATCCCTGTATATTTGGGCAGAAACAGTTTTTGCACAGCTGGGGAAGCTCCAATATGTACAATATATTTTTTTTTCCCTCCATGCATTTTTCTGCCAAAGTTACAGGAAAACAAAACAGTGAGAGTTTTCAGAAACCTACTTAGTTTATATAGACTACATAACACACTTCCTCTCTAGGATTGATGCTTTGCTCAGCAGTGGAAATCTCTTGCACTTGGAAGCCAGCTGCTGTTCGGTTTTCTTAGGCCAATTGAATGAAATTAAGATGTTTTAAATAATTTCAAAATGGTAATAAAGTACTAGAAGTCAGTAATGGTTGACCTGCTGGCACTAGTGCTGGGTAATAAATACGTTGAAATGCAAAAGTTCTGTGTACTGTAGGTGGGGGTACTGCTGTCCTTCTTAGCCTAGCTAAAAGACTTGGCAAGAACAAAATCTTGGTCAAGATTAGACCTTTTAATTTTTTTGGTAGCTGTATCATTCCTATGCTTTGTATCAGGCTCCCAATTTTCAGTTATTGTGGTAGGTGTGTGGAGTAAGAATTTATGTGTATTCAAACAAGGGAGCTGCAAGGTTGAGATGGTGCCATGAAATCCAGATACTCTTCTTCTTCAACCAAAGGCCAATCTATTACATAATTCCAGTAGTATTGTGTAAAATGAACCTTGGAGTGATTTGTACACTTATATGTAGATCTCAAGTACAGGGGAACATTAAACTATGAATAATTTAATCATTTATACATATTTTGAGGTTTTAGGTTGCTGGGTTTTTTTTTTTTATAGGCATTGATTTAGATATCATTCAACAGCAAAAAACCACTACATTCTGTCTTGACCTTTTCAAAACCTGTGCTTGATTCTTGCTGGTTTGGGATAGTGCTGACCTTTGACTGTGGGTACCTGCTGTTTTTAGAAATGAGCCCTCCAGCTTTAGGTCTTTGTCCTCACTGACATTGG
Organism: Ceyx melanurus; assembly: GCA_024611195.1. Classification (NCBI taxonomy): domain Eukaryota; kingdom Metazoa; phylum Chordata; class Aves; order Coraciiformes; family Alcedinidae; genus Ceyx; species Ceyx melanurus. The sequence continues at coordinate 22,028 of JANHGL010008450.1, forward strand.
AGTCAGATCTGACTAATGCATAAAGGCAGGGGAAGTTCCTAATAAAGAGATACTGTGAAGTTGAGAGTCTTTTGAAGTCTTCAGCACAATAAAGAGGTTGAAGGAGAATCTATATGTTGTCAGGATGCAACACACTTTAAGTTCATAGGCAACTAGAATTTATTGAGAAATATCTAAGTACATTCTTGATAAGACTTTCCAGAAGAAAGTCAGTGCTACTGTGTTTTGGAACAAGATCATCTGGCATTTCCCAGTGAGAATCACATAAATAATCTTTCAGTCCTACTCTGTTTCATCTGCTAAGTTGGTCTTTGTTGGTTTGTGGGTTTTTTGGTTGTTCTTAAAACACAATCAGTTTTCTAAAGCAGAAAATATATACATTTTTACACTCAAAATTCATGACATATAATTGGAAGAAGGTCTAAAATATGGGTTAAAAAAAAAAGATTGTAAATAGAAGAGGAAACTACATTGGAGAAATATTATTGGTATAAATTCTTCTCCTTGAAGGGTATAGGATTTTTATAGTGGTAAAACATGATTTAATGAGTCATTTTTCAGAATAAAAGGACAAACAGTATTGATTGAAAATCCTCTACCCTTCAAGAAGAATTTCTTAGTGGTAAAGCATTATTTTATGAGTCCTTTTTCAGAATAAAAGGGCTGTCTGCTTTTTAAAATTTGGAATAGCCCAACCACTTGTTGTTTTGAATCAGAAACACTAAAATTAAACTAATCTAATTGCTTTATTTTCAGCTATGATGTTATATTTGCGGGGGGCCCTGAAGAACTGCTAAAGAAATTTCAAGACATGAATCATAAAGTGGTGTTTGCAGCAGATGGATTAATTTGGCCAGATAAAAGACTAGCTGACAAGTATCCTGCTGTCCGGAATGGAAAACGATTCCTGAACTCAGGAGGCAAGTGTGATTAAACTCCTGAACTTGAACATGACTCACTTATCTGTTCTATGTATTTGTGTGTGAATTTGTGTCTGTTCCTGAATTTCCTAAATATAAAACTGAGGACTGAGTTTGCTGTCTTCCCCTTACGTGTAAATAGCTCCTCTTCCCTTTGCTGTCATCACCCCCTGCATGTGAATATCTCCTTTTCTGTTCTCAGGAATAGTTTTCATTGAAACTTGCATAGTATTTATTGGCAGTAACTTATAAAATCAAGTAAATAAAGTAACAGCTTAGCAGGCAAAGCAATATGTGCTATTTATAGTCACAGCTTGGCTGGGTCTCAGAATTTCTTGATCTGGCTACCCTGTTCTGGGGAATGGCTGCATACAGTGTAGATGTGCTGGTAGCTCTGGCCCAGCACCATGTTTAAAGCTTTTTAATCCAAGAGAATAAGTTACTCCTGTTAATCTCAATGATGTAACAGTTCTGGTATCCTCGTTTAAATGCCAGCTTTGGTAATAATTTTGCAGTTGATTAATAAGTGCACTGACACTGATACTGCCTAGCTACTATTAGTACAGCATGTCTGTTCACTTAGGTACTTGGCACCATGCAGATCTGGGAGTGTCCCCCATTCCTTCTCTTCTTTACCTCACCTATCTGCCCTACCTTCTTTTATTATTATTATTTGTTTTGGCTTTAACACGATGTATATCGTTTTTAAGTTGAATTCTCATTGTAGTTCTGGCAGTATTAAATTCTGCTTAGTATTTGTTTCTGTGCCAGCAAAGTGATTGATGAAAATGAAACTTTTTCCACAGATAGCCTTCTTGGGAACAGCAGTAGTCTAATCTCATGTTTTGGAGTTCTCAGGACCACCCTAAATGGATCTTGGATTCCTATTTTTTCCATTAGAATAGCATTAGTATTAAAATAATCCTTAATTATGAACTCTTTAAAACATATCTGATACATATCACAGGAAGAAAACTAGATTTTGAACCAAGTTGTATGAATTTCATACTTTTGCTGGTATCATATAGTCAGAACAAAATCCCTGAATGGTGGATAGCACTACAGATTAGTGCTTTTATGGAAATAACTTACATGTGTGTGCTATTGCAGGATTTATTGGTTATGCTTCATCTATAAATCGTATTGTGCAGCAATGGAATTTACAGGATAATGATGACGACCAGCTGTTTTACACCAAAATCTATGTTGACCCATTGGCAAGGGTAGGTAGTAACTGGCTTTCTTATTTCTTTCTGCTTGAAATAACATGCTGCTCCTCATAAAACATGAGGAAATAAAAATAAAAGGAATGCTGTCTCTTTTTTTCCTGAGTGCCATTATGACAGTTGTGTTTGCTCTCTGGAGGTCCTACTGTTGGAGTGATGAACAGGCTGCCAAAGGGTCATGACTTGATATATGATTTCAGGCTGTCTGAAGATCCAGGCAGGTTGTGCTTCGTTGTTAGAAATAATAGCTCTGAGGTATATGATCAGTCACATTCATCTCAATGAGGGTCCCGTGTCTTTGGCAGTTTGACGGCTGGAGAATGTGGCATTTTTCCAGGGTGTCACTGAACTACTTGCTGATCCAGTGTTTTATATTTTGGCTTCATGCCATTTGAGATCCTGCCTGCAGCTGCCTTTGACTCTTCAGCTTTTTCAGCAGATACGTTCAATAAAACCGCATCATAAATTTTTGGTGAAGACATCTCTGTGCCCTAGCTTAACAAAGTTCTCTGCTGAGTAGCAGCATTAAAGCGTGATAGATGTCAGAGCCACGGCCCTGATGCTGAAAAAAAGAAGGCTAAGGAAAGTTAAGAATGTATTGATGCAAAAAGACTTTCAGAAGCTGATATCACAGGATTTTGAGGTTGATTTTGAGCGTTTGTATACTTCAGGCAGACGTCACATTTCTAAATACATACAATTTTTTTTCCATTGTTATGCCTGAAACATCAGGCATGTTTACATACAGATACAGAAATAGAATATTTCAGTTGGAAGGGACCTAGAGTGATCATCTAGACCAATATGGGGCTGACCAAAAGTTCAAGCATGCAATTTAAGGGCATAGCCCAAATGCCTCTTAAACATTTGACAGGCTTGGGGCATTGACCACCCTTCTAGGAAGCCTGTTTCAGTGCTTGACCAGCCTCTTGCTAAAGAAATGCTTCCTAATACCCTAATAACTCTTCTTGATGCAGCTTTGAACCCTTCTCACATGTCCCATCCCTGGATACCAGGGAGATCAGCACCCCTCTCTCTAAGTCCTGTCCTCAGAAAGCTGTAGAGAGCAATGGAGTCACCCCTCAGCCTCCTTTTCTTGAAACTAAACAAACCCATCCATAGTCTTTAGCTGCTCCTCATAGGACATTCTTTCCAGCCTTAATGTTTGAATTGATTTTATGCAAGTCAAGTCAGATGCTAGATAGGCAACTGAAAGGACAAGGTGGAGAGATGTTAAAGCTGACTCTGCATCCAAGTCAGAAATAATATAATTAGCTGTCTGAACAGATTGTCTTCTAGACAAAAAATGTGTGCTTCTGCACAGTGCATTATTGTACTGCAATTCAGAATGGCTCCATGGCACTTATCTTGGGATGCTGTGCTACATAATAGCATGGATTCTCTGTATGGAAGGGCATAACAGAGTATATTATCTGTATAAGGGTTTTTAAGTGTGTTTTAAAGGTTATATGGTTTGATTAACATGTTAAAACTTCAAAACACAGTACTCTAAATAAGAATCTAGGTAGGATTAATAATACAGTATTAGGAACCTGTTTTGAAACCACTGGTGTTTTTTGTTCTGACATGGTACTTACGTTTGATATTAGTATTTTTGAGACTGTGAAAAACATGTTTTGTTGCATGGCCCAATTTAATTTTCTTTTGTTTTAAGATATGACACATTTTCTTTGGCTTATACTGCCAAATTGTAGTTTGGAGAGTTTTGACCTTTATCCTTCAAATTACACAAAGCCTTTGAATATATAAAACTGATTGCTATACTGCTGTGCAACACTTAGCAATACAAAATTAAGAGTTATAACTAAGAACTGAATATGCCAAGTAGTTTGCCTGATTGCTTGCAGCCACTGCAGTATAACTGCACTATTATCATAAAAACATTGATTTGTATAATGCCTCAACATCTTTGGTTACTTTTCTTTCAGGAACACATTAACATTACTCTGGACCACAAATGTACAATTTTCCAGACCCTAAATGGAGCTGTTGGTAAGTGTATTATTTGCATGTTGTGTGTTTTATTGACTGTTATTAACACTTTATTTGCTTAACCATGAATGTTTTTCCCTAAACATATTCTTATTTTAAAGAAATAATACTTGGGTGGAGGATTAAACCTGATTATCAGATTAGCTATCATAGAATGGTAGGGGTTGAAAGGGACTTCTGGAGATCGAGTCCAACGCAGAGCAGGGTCACAGAGGAACAGATCCAGACAGGTCTTGAAAGTATCCAGAGAAAGAGACTCCACAATCTCTCTTAATATATAGGTATTTTGGGTTTAATATTAATTGATTTCTCCTACTGATAAAATATTTGATTTGTAATACAAAAAAAATAGCTCTCAATAAATGAAGTTAGTAATAAACACGAAAAGAACCATTTTTTCCATCTACCTTCTGAAAACTTAATTACAGGAATAAGATTGGTAATTAAAATTTCATTTTTGATGTTTCTAAGCAAATAGCTGTGCATAATAAAAGGGAATGTGGAATGTAGTTTTCTCTATATTCAACTGTCATGAATTTAAATTGAAAAACAGCATCTGTGCAAACTTCCTTCTCTACCTTTGACTTCCAATTATGGAATTTTTTATTTTTTTTTAACCAGGTCATATCTGAAATAATTCTCATTTCTCTATAAATAACAACTGCACAAAATTAGCTTTTAAAGAAGATTTTATTCGAATACCAAAGTCTGCTGAAGCCCTAACTCTGAAGTTTGATGTAGACTTATTTGGCATAAAGAGCTTAAAATTCAAAAGTTAGAAAAAAATATGAACAAAAGCTTTCAAACAAGTAAAAATGACAGTGGTAGCAACAGCAAAGTATATTGGTTCAGCAAGGACTTGAAATTTTAGCTTTTATTTATAAACTGTTATTACTGTATGGCTTCTGTTGGTTTTCAGATGAAGTCCTTTTGAAATTTGAAGAAGGAAAAGTAAGAGCAAGGAATTCAGTGTATGACACATTACCTATCACCGTTCATGGAAATGGTCCAACTAAAGTGAGTGACAGCTTTTATTTTTGTGCAAAGACTACAGTTTTAAGATAGGCAAAAACAATGGTAGAAGATTCTGAAGCAGTCACACTCCTGCTGCTCTTTTCCAATTAATAAGAATTTCAAGGATAAAAACCCAATTGTAATAGCTCTCTCCATCATGTTCTTTGGCTGTAACCGTTGCTGATATTGCTGCTGAAACAACTCATTCTGCTCCAAAATTCATGTAGCATGGGATATTATAAGTGAGTAAGCTCCTGTTAATTTGTTCACTATCAAAAAGCAGTTCTTAAAGCTGGTGAGGAATGTCTATCTGGTTATTAAACTGTAATCAGAATAGGGTTTCAGGGGGAGAAAAATCTAACCAAGAGTCACAGGCTACAGTACAAAATAGTAACATGTCTAATCTGACTGCAGACTTAGGTGTGTGTTTGTAAAGACATATATATTTCCTCAGTTAAATCCTCAGTTTATCATCAAGGGTTTTGTTGACACTTTACAACCTAATATATAATACTAATCCATGAGTTTTGATACATTAAACAAAACTCAGTCACTTTGTGTAGCGATGTAGTTTTAAAACAGGACTCTCTTGCTATATAACACTTTGTCAGTGTGTGATTCTTCTATTTTAAACATACAATGGAATTAAAAGGACAATAGTATAATAGGATTGGAAGAAAAAAAATCACTAGTTAGTAAATAAACTACCAAGTAATTCCCAGAATCAACTCCAAACAGTATAAGTTTTTTGTTTCCAAGAGCCTTCTGGTTTGAATTTAATCTCCTCAATTTGCAGAGTAGTAAATAGCATTGCTGAGACACACTTCTTTGAAATGGATACCAAATTATCCTGAAATTAACTTCAAGCCATTCTTTTTATAACCTTTTATAACTAGAATGATTTTTCAATATGTATAAACAAACACCCCAGTATGATACAACACAGATTGAGTACAGACTATGACACACAGAGTACACTTGAGTACACTCCAATGACTGGAGTGTGTTTCCTATGCAAAATAATGTTCTATCCTTCCAGCAGTAGAGCAGGAATGAATAGCAGCCTTCCCTCAGGCAGACTTTCCCTGGCATAAGGGATCCCTTAACCAGTGCAGTAGAGAAGAGTGAAGTTCTACACAAACTTCCTGGGGAATCCAAGAGGACAGGGGAGTCCAGGCAGCCCATTGACAGGAAAAGTACATATTTTGTTGAGTGCTAATTCTTTGTATAAGCAGCTAAATGCTGCTTTAAAATCTATTCCCCTGGCTGGCTTCTGAATCCTGGCATAGCTTGTCAAAAATGTCATCTGTGGCATCTGTCTTCTACATTTTCTATGTGGTTTATATATGGCCATTCCTTCTTTTGTGTAAAGTGTTGATGATTCACAGATTTGGTTTAAACTTATAATTTTTTTTAAAACTTAAAATCTTTTCTTCAGCTTGAAATCAGTTAATTGGCAGCTTTTGAGAGTTGGATGGTCTATAGGCTGTGTCTTGGAAGTCCTAAAAGCATTTACTTGGTATTTGTTATACAAATTTTTGTTTTAATTGAAGCAATAAATGTGGATGCTAGACCATTTTGTAAATGAAAAGGTTAAACTATTTTTGTTTGTGTGGTTTTTCTTGTTTGTTGTTTTGTTTGTGGTTTGTTTTTTTTTCTCTTAAAATACAATACAGTTGTATTGTGAGAGACTCAAGGAGTAAGCCTGAATTCTTTAAGAGCTATAAACCACCATTTGCATGCATCTTCCATTAATCTCATTTGTTCATTTATTTACCAGATTCACCTGAATTACTTGGGAAACTATATCCCTAATGCTTGGACACGGGAAGCTGGTTGTAGTGTTTGTGATTTAGACTTACTAGACCTGTCAGCAGTAATGGTAAGAATATTTTTCACTGGAGCAACCCCTTTTGAATGCAGCTGATAGTCATACAGTGATTTCTGAGGCCAAGTGGCTTCAGCCTGGAATTTTATCTTCTGTAAACAACTCAGAGCATTGAAATAATAGTATGTGAAACTGGTAAGATGAAATTTTAATTTACTGAGAAATAACAGTATGTTATTAAAATGTTTTTATGCATGTATCTTATAACAGGTTTCCCTATTACTGCTGATAAATTACATCCCCCAAACCCCTCCAGAACCTTACCTCTGTTAACTGAGGGTAAATTAATCCTTTTTGAATTGTGCAAGATTCCAGTGATTAATTCAAATTTATTGGGATGTAGAAAAAACCTTTAATTAATGCAGATTTTTTTAACTGCAGGCCTACTTGCTATGCATCACTAATAATTTCTGTACCAAGTAAAGTAGACCTCTCTTTTCCTGATTCCCATGCTCTGCTGAGGAGTTGTTATCAGGTGACAGAGAAACTGCTGTAGTTTAGCATCAAATGCAGGCTAAATGTTGACAGCATGTAGAGGATATTATAAATATCTGTATTGTACATGGAAATGTGTTTCTGTAGAACTAGTTCCATGTAATGGAGATCAAATATCAATTCAGTCTTCACAATTTTTATAGGACAAACATACACGTGGAAATGGCATATGTATGTATCATCAATATTTGGAAACATATTTTGGCTCGTTGTCTACAGGCATGATGTCTTTAGTGTCTTTATGAATATTCCATCTTGTACTCAGTAAATTTTAGGCATAGTAAACACTAAGATCTACCATGTGGAAATGTAAAGCTTGTACTTAAGAATAATCAAAATGTTCTTTTAATAGGCTGTTTCCAGCAGCTGTTTCGTTTTTGTTCTTTATTGAAGATTTGAATGAGAACAAGTTTTAGAAGGTCATGTTGAGTATAGAATGAAAGAAGTAGTCGTTTGTTATCTTTAAAATGAAAGGACAAAGTGAAAGAATTTCTGGACAGTATATAAGCTTATGGACTAGTATATAAAAGTTATTGCTGGAATTGTAATACCTTTCAGATTATTTTTATTTCTTTTATTTCAATTTTTCTTTGAAGATAAGACATTCAAATGCATTTTACCCGAGGAAGATAAAGTGTCTTAAGTTTTTCCTAATGGTGTTGGTAGTTAAAATGTGGTTGGCAAGAAGTTAAACCTTAAAAGCCAGTAATGGGGAGTAGCTTGCAGTGTTTTACTGGATAGCTTCCTATATTTTGTGTGCATCTACTTGGAACTTGTCTTCCTTACTGTAATTCATTCTTTGGACTTCAAACCTCACTCCATCTTGCCAGCAGAAATAACAAGACTTTTCCTTGGCCTCAGTGGATGTGTTTACTTCGGGCATTTCAAAGTACAAGCAATATTTCATCTTCTGAATGTGTTTTCTGTTCAGGCCTGGCTAGCTGCTACTTAACAAGAAATCTTCAGTGAAAAGAGCAATACCAACTCAGTGCCTCTAATTATTTTTTCCATATTGTTTTATTTAACTTTATGCATTGATACACTGACATCTTTTGATGAGCAGAAGAACCCAAGGCACTACTAGGACTAATGTGAGTAGGTACTGGGAGTGTGGCCTGTGACAAACTGAGCTTTGGGCTTACCTGTAAAGAAGATGACAGCTGTATACTCAGTCTTTTGCTTAGTCCTTTTCCTCTTCTCAGAAGGACCTTCCATGCCCTGATTATGGCTGAGATGTGGAAACAGTAATGGCTTTCTTCTGCTAATGCCAGCAGCCTGTAGCACCCCCAAATTAGCTATCTGCCCAGGTCAAAGCAGGGTAATGGAAACTAAGGCACGTTGATGTGATAAATGTAATTTTTTGCCCTTAATCTTCCTGGAGAAACTTTCTAAATCCTGAAGTTTTTTACTGGTGTGGAAATTTCCCAGTGTGGGTGGAAAGGATGACCTCACTCATACTCTCCTTCACTGGTGTGGTGACTCTTGTGGAAAGGTTCCTGGACTTTGCTCTGTGTAGTCATACTGAGGCATTGTCCTGTAGTTCTTCCAAAAAAAAAGTCATATGCTCAAGTACTGCTTGTGAAGAAGAAACATTAAAAAGGCAAATGTATGACTTGAGTGAAAATGAGAAAATCTATCAGAGAAAGTGGAACACCCCAGAGCAGACTCGGTATTTCCAAAGTGTTTCTGCTGAGGCACAGGTGGAAGAACCAAAACTTCTGACTTGATATACTCAGAAATGCTGGTTATTAAAATAGTTTATTTTGACCTAGATTCTGATGGTAACTCTTTATATCATGGTAAACCACGATCTTGATTGATGAACTCTCTGCTCTGAGGAGATGCTGTGGGAGATGTTCAGAGAACCCTCTGCTTTGAGGACATGGAGTTTGATGGAGTTTGCTGGAATTTTACTCTTTTTTTTTTTTTTTTTTTTTTTTTTTTTGATGTCTTTGTTTTTGTTTGACTCTGGTATTTT
>JANHGL010008450.1:31571-56779 GCA_024611195.1 Ceyx melanurus
AGAATCCGTGGGAGTTTTTCAGGTACCCCCCTTCTTTGGTGACATGGGTTTTTCTGTAATTTTTTTTTTTTTTTTTTTTTTTTTTTTTTTTTTTTTTTAGACTATGTTGCTTTGATCATACTTGGATATTAGCTTAGAGCCAAGTGGTTCATGATTTGGCATGCTGAAGGAGTCTTAGTAATTCCAGACTGTCCCTGGATCTTGCAGATCCAGACTGAATCTGCTTCTAAAGAGGAAGTAGCTTAGAATTAGAGAAATATGCAAAGCAGATTAGTGCAGCAGTTCTGGCAGTAGTAGCACGTGCCCTTGTCCAGTTTAGCCTGCTGGCACATGCCACTGCCTCCCTGCTTGCCCCTCGATGGGGCCTACATCGGCCCATAGGTTGCCATAACACCATCCTCAATGGAGTCAGTGCCATTGCTTTTTATTCAGTGTCCTTGTCTTCCTTAGCCCTTCTGAAGTTATTAGGATGTCTGCAGGAATATGTATTCTGTTTGCAGCCGAAGTTGGGAGGAGGAGGTAGTCAGGGTAAACACTGGTGCATAACGTTTCGGAGCTGGGGCGCTTGCCAGTACGTTGCTGGGTTTCCGATGCAGACGATGACGCTGTGAAACCTCACCGTGCACTGATGGTTTATCCAGATGCTTTTCCAGTGGGTGTTTGATTACTAAAGGAAAGCTCACTTGCAGCCTTTTCTACTCATATATATATATATATATTTCTTTCCGAGCCTTGTAGTGGGTTAGACGTTTCTACCAGTTGTCTGTTTTAGAGCAGAGATGTTTTTCTTTAATCAGTGCATTTCTTTGTGTAGAAGTCGAGGCCCTTGAAGGTTGAATTTTTCTCACGTGGTGTAATGATGTATTTTTAGGAATACACTAAAGTGCTGTCTCTCTAAAGGTCACACTCTGTCTGTCAAGCACATACGGACCAGGAATTAATACCACTGATCAAAAGATGTGAACTCGCAAAGGATAAAGCTTCAGTATCCTTGAATGCAGGGGGAGAAGCTCTAATTAGTTCATCAAAGGTCTCAATAAAATCAGTGAGAAGGGAAGTAATCCAGCACCCACTTAGGTTGGTCAGCTGAAATAGTGCATATGCAAGTGTATGGAAGGTTATTGCAGCCTTTGGCTTAATGTACAGATGAGTAAAATATTTTGTGGTATTTGTTTTAATTTTTATTTTATTTAATACACTATTTCTGTTTATATTTTATGTTACTGGAATTCAGTTTTCTAGAATTAATAAATCAATTATTTTATTTAGTGAAATCAATAAAAACAGAGGGCATAGCACTTTTGAGCTATTGGTTTTGATTGTTTAAAAGCTGTGTGGCCTAAGTTACTACAGAATGACACGAGTTGCTATTCAATATAACTAACCTTAGAAAGGAGGTAAGTCTTTATTTGATGTGTCTCTCTCTATATACATATATATATAAATGTATTATTTTTCTTTTAGGAATATCCAAGAGTAAAGATTGGTGTTTTCATTGAACAACCCACTCCTTTCCTGCCTAAATTTTTAGACAGGCTGCTGTCTCTGGACTACCCAAAGGAGGCACTCAGTATCTTTATTCATAATAATGTAAGTTTGATTTAATACCAAGCAAAACTTCAATTTGAGAAATTATGATATGGATGAAAGTGTGTGAGGAAGTATATGGATTCTATATATGTACTTAGTTAAACTTTGTAGAAAGTGATATTCTTTTAGAATTTAGTATGCATAACTGGAAAAAAACCCCACAGATTAAATGAAATTGTGGCAGTGTTCACTGAAGTCTATTTAAATAAAGTGCTTCAATTCTCTTTTTTACTAAGAAAAAAAAAAAGTGATGCTTCTGGAAGAAATACTGACATAAAACAATAGGGTAAAATAAAAATACAGTTTTTCCACTGGAAGGGACCTGCAGTGATCATCTAGGCCAACTCATTGATCATTTCAAGGGCTGACCAGAAGTTATAGCATGTTATTAATAACTATTATCCAGTAGCTGACACTGGATTTGCATTTCATCTTGTTGATGCTCCAATGCATTTATGTTGCTCTTGCTACTTCTGCTCATTGTCAAGGGATAAACTGGTGTGTCCAGGTATATTTTAAATGGCAGTACAGATAAGTTGCTTTTTTGGAATATTTTTGTACTCTTTTTGCTAATTATGTGGTGATCTGGTGTCACACATACTTTACCAATGGCTTCAATACTCCTTTTTTCATGAGTGAGGTGACAGATGTATATAGGTCTCTTAGAGAAAAATGGTCTGGAAGAGAAATGGGAGGAAAATATAAATCTGCCTTTATTCACTTGGCAAGCTTTACTGTTGATAGCATACTACAAAGAGCCTGAGTATTATAAATGGAGCTTATAAGTTTCCAGTGTCCTTTTGTAAGGCATGTTAAAGGTATAAATGTTAAATTCATATAGAAATTATGTGCATAGTTTATGTTTCTTCAGCCAGAAGTCATATGGTGTTTGAAATGGAAATTTAATTCGGGATGGGGCATAACTCTACCCAATATTTTAATTATTCTCTCAGCCACCATATGCAAAAGCTACAAACGAGGGCACTGGGTTGGAAGCACTGCATGCAGCTGAGACCTCTTAAATTAGAGGCAGGGTAATTAGATATTAATGAAGCAATCACTATGACTACATTTGAAAGAAACAATGCCTGTGACTGTCCACCTGGTTGCAGGTGGCAGCTCCTTCTCTAAAGCCATTCTGAAGTGACATAAAATAAACTCCTCTGTGCCACTAGGGTTGTTGGTTGGAAGATCATTAAAATAAATATCCTGGAAAAATATTGCATGAATAGTTTGTGAGTCTTGCATCACTGGTCTGGAGGTACAGCTTTGATTTATGTTCCTGATGTGTTGGATTCTTTTGCTAAAATTTTGGGTAGAAGAGCTTCATTTTGATGACAGATATACTGGAATATATTCAAGTACTGTTTGCCATCTGTTTGTTTAAGATAGAATACAGTGTGTTCTTGGACACTGCTTATGATTTCACAGCAACTTGTACTTTATATTCACTAAAAACAATGTCAACATGATTACAGGAGGTTTACCATGAAAAGCACATCAAGAAATTCTGGGAAAAGGCCAAGAACATTATCAGAAATATAAAAATTGTTGGACCTGAAGAAAATCTGAGTCAAGCAGAAGCCCGGAACATGGGAATGTAAATTCTAATTTATAAATCTACTATAATGCATACACTAACACCTTTTCTTCCATTATGTATTTTATATAAACACTAACAACTTTTCATCCTAAGATACAAAAGTGTTTAATTTAAAAATCTGTTGGTCATTGTGAAAACAGCTCTAATTAGGACTACTTCAGTAGTCTATCATCTTGTCTTCTAATGGAAATATAGACAACAGTAGAATGCAAAGAAAAAGAGGTGTCAATATTTTTATGCTATAGTTACCTCAAATGTTGGAATACGTAAAATCATTAGTATAAGCTGTAAATTTTAAGGTTTCTTTTTAATAAATGGCAATACATTTATTAGATGGTACAATCCAACAAACTTCTTACTAAATTTTGTGCAGAAAATTGCATATAGCAGTAATATATTTGTTTTAAATAAAAGTGGTGGAAGCAGATGCAAATGTAAATAGAAATTCTAATTGCACTGTATCTTCAAAAACTTTATTTGGTTTTATTTTTTTAATCTGTATCCTTTTCAGGATGACAGAGTGATTTCACAGAAGTACTTCTTAAATTGTACATTTATTTATCAATTACACTTTTGTTGTCCTAGTCCCTCCTCCTTTTGTAATTATTTTTTTTTTTAAATGGCATTACATTTAAGAGAAAATATGTTGACCTGGACATAGAAATGTGAGAATTATATTTCTTCCCACGTTTCAAGGAGACAGGAATAGCCATAATGAAAAAAAAAGTTGCAAAGGCAACTGATTTTATCTTATCCTTGATGTTTCTCATCAACACTCATTTGTGTTTTTTGGAGCTGAGATTTCAGGCAGCTGTTATAGCATTTGTTATGACAGTAAATGTAAATTAATAATATGAAATATGTTCAGGCAAAAACAAAGAGGGAAGTATAGGAATTTATCTTACTCTGCTTGAGCTTTTAGTTATTAAAAGCTTATTCTAGAAATTATTTCCCCCCCCACACCCCAGTACTTACCAACTTCAGGGTTTCTTTTTGAGGCATTGCGTCTTCCTCCCTCAAAAATATTAGCAATAGAAGTAGCAAGGATTTTTCCTGAACTTTAAACTGTGATTTACCTCCTCTTTTAGTGGAATGTGCACATTTTAATGAAACTTTACATTGAAACCTTTCAGAAGTTTTGGGAAGAACACTAGAGAGGTCCAAATTGGAGAGTTCATTGACCTTGCTGTTGAATTTTGAGCTGAGTTTGTGGTCTCCTCTGTGTTTCTTGGAAGAGTACATTAAATTATTGTCTCTGAGCTCCCATTTGGTATTGATAAACGAAGACATGGACACAGGAGGACTCATGACAGTCCTTCAAGTACTTAATCCTTCAACTAGGACAACTATTGGCTATGGTTGAAAAAAGAACAGGGATTGAATCTGTGTTCTCCAGATGTCAAGTGATTTTTGCTGGAGACTTGGATTTTTCTGGATCCCCTTCTGAATACTTTAGAAATTTGGGTTTCAGGCTCTTTAGAGCTTTGAGTGGATCAGAAGAGAAATAGATTTCCCAGCTCTTATCAGATTTCAGTAGTTTCCAGATATGGGAACAGTGGTAGCAATACTTAAGCCTGAGATGCAAAACTAAACATTAGTGCTTTATCTGCTTTGTGGCTATGTTTGTTTTAGTGATGGCTGATAAGAGTTCCTTTATAGTGTTGTGGCCATCTGCAGAGATGCAAAAGGGTACCCTAAATATGAGGCAGTGTCACCCAGTCTTTCAGATGGTGCTGCAGTCTTTTAATCTGGGACATCATTGCTTTTAGAGGTCTCAGATGGTGTAGGTGCTCTACCTTCAGGCTCACAGTCAACATTTGAAAGTGGTTTTCCAAACTGTGAGGTGTATAAAAATGATAAATCAATTAATTGCAAAATTAAACTATGTCTAAAAAAAATGTGACTTAGTGGTAAAGAAACTGGGTTGAACATAAAAAATTACTGCTATAAGCAGCTAACCCCTTGGAATGTCTCAGTGGAAAATTTGATGAAGAGAAGAGAAATGACACATTCCCTTTTCAGATGAGGTCACTGTTCCAGATGGGCTTATGGTTTGTAAGCAAAGTTAAACATTCCTCTGATTGCAAAATATATAAACTGATCTGCTGAGGTTCACTTCACACTTCCAACAAAAAAATCTTTGCCTTCTACTAAATTTTTAGTCACTACACTGCAATAGCTTTAAGTTCTAGACAAAAATAGAGCTTTCTTTTCAACATTTGGTCTTAGTTTATAAGCAAGGTGGAATGTAAAGCAAATAGAACAAATAGCCATTGAATTTAGATTAAGAAGCATGTTAGTGTACACATGTGCATTGCTAGAAAGTATTTTGAGCTTGTGCATTGCTGTGACCTGGATATACAAAATAACTAGCTTCACATGTAACCTGGGATTTCTACATCTGGAAAGGTTAGCATATGTTGTAAGAAGGTAATATTTTAAAGCATGAGAATACCCAGGATTACTTTTATTTCCGTGGGAAAGCTATTAGATGCCATTGAAAGCCAAAAGAGAAGATGTATGAATTTCTTAAGACTAGGCTTGCTTAATTATTTTTGACAGAAACTTTTATAACTCTTTTTCTGTGTATCTGAAACCCGAAACGTTTTGTGTAGATTTGTTTTAGAGATCTTAAAGTGCAAGGGTAAAACTTATGTTTCACATTTGACATGGGGACTTGTATCTGGAAATGCAAGAGTTATACTCTGAACATGAAGAAAAGTGAATGTGGTCAGAATAGTAGCCTCGATTTTTGGCCTTTTTATATCTCTATACACACATATTATTACATTATATAAATACATATATTTAATAGTCTTGGATACAGAGGTTGAAATTAGAGGTTTCAGATTGTAGGTGCTTTTTACTATAGCTGAATTTCCAGACTATTTAAGGTAATGCTTTCAAAGAGTTCTCAACAGATTAATGAATGAGTTTGACTTAAACCAAAACTTTTAATTTAGTATTTTGTGTTTTGGATTACTGTGTGAATGAAGAACGGAAATGTTTTAAACACTAAACACATTGGACCCTTTTTAATAGAATTCTCTGGCTCAGGATTTAAAGAGGAAGCACAAAAGAAAAAAAGTCAGAAATTGAAAGACCATGTAATTTGAAATTATATAACCAATTATCCAGCCATGTTTGCCTACAACTAAATATAAATCTGTTCCATTTGGGGTTTTTTGCATTTTGATAATTAAAAAAAAAAAATAACCCCAAACATTAATTTCATTCCTGTTTGTTAGCAGAAAAGGTTTAGGTGCTTTTGAGGTGGTGCTGGCCAGTGTTGTGGCTGGAAACCTGGACTGGCATCAAGTCTGTTGGCCTCTCAGGTTTAGTGTTCTCATTAGTAGAATGAGGATAAAGGAGCTGAATGTTTTTGGAAGAAATTTAACATCTAATGTCAAGTGTGATATAAAAGTCAAGTTACTATTAATAACTGTAGTTATGTTAATGATAAAGGTACATCTGTTCAGCAGCTGCAAAGCTTTGAACAGAATAAACTGGTAATGGAAAATGCCATAAAGACTGGACTGTATTATGGCCAACATAATACCTGGGGGTTTCAACTGGGGCAACTATGTTAGAAAGTACCAATTAAGGAGTTGTTGTCATAAAAACATGGATACATGAGATAGAAAACTGTCAATGAAGGAGCTGCCAGTTAAGGCAAAAGCAGAGACTGACTATAGATTTAAACTATGGGTGTATGTCCAAACACAGAGACTTCAGCAGTAGTGGGAAGTCCATTTCTTTTAATTCAGTATTTTTAAAATTTGGCTTAAATAATCATTAGGGGTTGAGTTTGAAGAGGCATGATTGCTTAGATTTATGAAATAATAGAACTCTGCCTTCTACTGTGAGTCCAGCAAAGTCACACCTCTGAAGTCCTTTGAGCAGAAGAAAGTTCAAACAAAAAGCCCCAAAACCTGTTAAACAGTAATCCTTAGAGAAGACAAAGCAAGCACAGACTGAAATGCTGTTCTAGGTAGTGAGAGGAACAGAGGAGGGGCAGGCAAGAAGCCATGCCAACAGTTTGCTTGACTTCTTTGTAGCCATCACGTCCACCATTTATCCGATTCTCTGAAGTGACAGAGATCTTTTCCTTCACAGAAAGCTGTCACAATCAAATCAAGTGGAACTTAAACTAGTGTTTATAGACATTTTAAAGAATGAATGTAAATTAAAATGAACATTTCAAGCTGCTATAATGGAATTGATGCAATTAATGTTGATAATAGTGAGGAAAATAGAGAAACACCACCTGCCTGATAGAAAGCTACTGCTGTAATATGACTTGAGGAAATTGTTCCACATTCTCTAAAAAGTATATATGTTACTTTAATGTTCTGCTACTCTGTTGGCTGCAAATTAAAATTCAGGAAAGCTGAATGCACTATATCAGATCCTGGTCTAGGATGTGTAACCTGTCAGAAACATGTAAATGTAGTCTGTTTATCTTATTTTGTAGTAGAATGTATCTTCTGCTTGCTGGAAGTTTTTCTCTTGAAGGTGTGGGAATCTGTGCACTTAATTTATTCCTCTGAGCTCAAGATCATAGCTGATATTAGTAGTGTATGGGGCAAATTAAATTCCTTTTTCTAATTTCTGTTTACTACCTGTGCCCTTGTTTCACAGAGCTCTTTACCAACTGTGTTATTCTTGTAGGTCACAAAAAGACTAAGAAAACATCCAAAAATATATATTTCTTTATACTTTTTGTCTTGCACTCTCCATAAGGTTTAAAATACTACTCAGATCAGCAGATCACATCTTTTACCAAAGCCATGTGTTACAAGTATATGTAGTTACTTCCTAGAGAAGCTTACTTAAGCTCGTATTTCACTATGAAGTGACAATAGTGATATCCAGGTATAAAAATAAGTGGTTTTATTTCTAGCCTCCCTCCCCAAGTTTACCATTAGGACAGCACATAATAGCTCTTACTGAATTTGTGAGGGTTAGAAATCTATTTATTAAAAGAAAGATGAGGCATTTAATCCATGGTTTTATGTCTTATATTTATCACTGTTATAAAGACACTTTTACATTACACTGCAGAGGGCTTTTAATGCAATGTATGAGTAGAGCACTTGGTTGTGGTTTGAGTTTTTTGAGTTGTTTTGTTTGTGAATCTTTTCTAGGCATGTGCAATTTAACTCTTCCTTTTTGTCTTTTTTAGGGACCTTTGTCGTCAGGATAAAGCATGTGAATATTACTTCAGCATAGATGCAGATGTTGTGCTGACAAACCTAAAAACTTTAAGAATACTGATAGAACAGAACAGGTGCAGTATATCTCTTTACTTTCTAGAATTTCCTCTAGCTTAAAAGGATTCTCTGGGGGCCATCCAGAGAAAAGGAGATCCTGTCTGTTCTTGCAGAGTTAAATCCTTTTCGTTTACATGTGGTATTTGATTGCCATAGTTCATAACAGGCTTGGAGGCCAAAAATCCACAATCCGTTTTGTTCCTGTTGAACAGCAATTCCTGACATGAATTTCAAGTGCTTCAAAGTTCCTCTGAAGAGAAAGGTTTGGTGTAAGCAGGTTTTATTAAATGAATTGAGATTTCATTTAGTAATGATTTCAAAATTAGTCGCACACTCAATACCAAACGAAAACTCCCCAGAGTTTACCACTCCAGTATTGCATTATGATTATTTTCTTTTAAAAGCATAGATGAAATAAGATAGTGGAAAGCTGTGGAGATGAAGCAGCTGTAATGACCACTTTCTCCTTTTATTAGTATGATCTCTTAAGTTATCCAAAGCTGTGACTTTCTTAGCAGCAGCTTTCAGCAGAGTGGTCCTACTGTGATTGCTGTGCAATTTGTAATTTGCCATGGTAGGTAGGTAGGGTTTGCCTGTTCATAACAGATCAGTGAATCTCAGGTCTATAACAAAGATGAATTATCACTGCCTGTTTTAATTTACTAGTGAGAAAGAATGGTGCTTAAAAATATTGCTTCCAGTCCTTTGCATTATATTTCTTGTAATATTTACTGCTGTTTCTACAACAAAGAGGTTAAAAGCCAGGTACAGTAGGTGGAAGAAATAAAAGCCTTGCAAAACATATCTGCCAGTAGGCATCCTTTGAAACAAAGTGCCATTTTATTCATTTTATTCCTTTTCTTCTGGTCAGCTTAGATTTCCTCTCTATTAAATTTTAGGTAAGCCCAAGTCTCACTGTGTTTCTATTTTTACTTTTTGTTTTTCTTTCATGTCTTTGACTTCATGATGCTTTTTGTCATTATGCTATGGGCAGTATTTTTTTTTTGCTGACTGAAAATCACCCACCTCCTATATATAGAAATCTTCGCTTCTGTTATGCTGATGTTGTTTCTGGGCAGTGGATGCTTGAATACTCTTTCTTCTGTCTTAAATTCAGAAAAGCTGTTCCCAAATTTGACAGTCGTTGCTATTTCCTATTTTCTCATTCAATATCTCACTTCACAGAAAGATAATTGCTCCACTAGTGACTCGTCATGGGAAGCTTTGGTCCAATTTCTGGGGTGCTTTGAGCCCAGATGGCTATTATGCTCGATCAGAAGATTACGTTGATATTGTCCAAGGGAACAGAGTGTAAGTAACTGTAAGCTACTTTCTGAAGTCAAGGCACCCAGTATAGCTTTTAGGAACAAGAATATGCAGTATGGTATTATTAATGAAGAGCTTAGGCTACTTATATTAGTTAGCTTTTCTTTTTCACAGAAATGCATTTGTTTTCCCATTTGTTGTTTGTTTTTTTTTCTAGTCACAACTTGAAAAAAAAAAAGCAGTGTTTAACATAATCAGCTGATATTAGTAATGGATATAGTCTTTAGTAGTGCCCAACTGATGCTGTCTGGTTCCTCTGTCAGCTTGTAAAACAGAAAATGGCAAGACAAACAAATGGTAAACCCAAAACTGTATCCCAGGAATCTCAGTCAAAAGAAATTATTGCTGCATTCGTCAAATTACTACTTCATCTCTTTGGGGCAAATGTTTAATCAACTGAACAGCTATAATTTCTTCATGTGTTTCTTCATTATGTCAAATATATCCTAAAGAGCTCTTGAGAAATACTTTTCTTTTTGGGTTTGCCCTTCCCCTAAATGAATGTGATGTTCTAAAAGTTTGACTTCCCCACTTGGTAATGCCTTTTTATTGTTCTGGAAGAACATAACAGGTCTGGAACAGATTGACTGCTGGAATAGGCCTAGCTTGTTTTCAGTCACACTGGAAGATGTGCTCGTGGTGCTGGGAGGGAGAAAATCTGCAGAATGAGCACTGTTGACAGCAATGCTTTTTTTTGTTGATACTGGCTCAACTCACATAAATACGTGGCCTGCTGTGGTCCATGGGAATTTGTGTGAGGAGGTCAGACCATCTGTGTGAAGTCTTAGTGAAGTTTAACTCATTTAAAAAAGCTGGTTTAAAATTACTTTCTCCATCTGGTAGTGTAGAGTAATAGAAAAGAATTTGACTGATTGCCTAACTATGAAAAGATTAAATAGATTTCTGGTGAAAACTCATTAGAGAATTCGACCCTCCATTTTTTGGTTGCTCTTAATAACAGTATTTCACAGAAGATGAATTACTGCCTACGCCTACATTGGAGACATCCATTGTGTCCAGCTGTAGTTTCTGAAATGTCTTTGGAACCTTTCACCTTCATGTTCTTGAAACTCACGTAGTCTTATCAGCAAATAGAGGCACTGATTTGCTAAACATGCAACCAAAATTGAAACTATTTGTATTTCTTTGTGGCTTTTGTTATTTTTGTTTGCTTTTTTACAGAGGAGTATGGAATATTCCTTACATGGCTAATATATACTTAATTAAGGGACAGACTCTCAGATCAGAGATGAAGGAAAAGAACTACTTTATGCGTGATAAGTTGGATCCTGATATGGCTCTTTGCAGAAATGCCAGGGAAATGGTAAGGTGTATCTATAACAGCTTGCTTTTAAGTACACACAGACTTCTTTGTGTCCTGCAACACTTGACTGCTTCTATTGATTGATCTTGGAAATTATATTTTTACTTCTAATTCAAAGTACTAGCCAATTTTTGTGATGTAGAACACTTCAGGTGTATTTCTTTAAATTACTGAGAACAGAGTTTTTTTGCAAGGCCAGTGCACTGGTGCACTGACATGTTTTATTTAAATTCAGTGAAAAATATTACTGAGGTCAAAATATATTCCTTGTCGGTGCAACCTCAACAGTTTAAAGAGGGCTTAACTTCTCTGCTGTGTATGGCTTCAAGCTTACCAATGTATTTAGAGTATCTCTATTATACATATTTTTATACAGTGAGAAACATTTTTGGCAGACTAAGTTGAATATTTTGCAATTTCTTATATAATTAGATACATCTTTAAATGAATGATGGGCAGTGTCGATATAAAAATCCTAAGTGATTTATGAAATGGTAGAATCTTAGTGAATAGCATTACTTATTAATTTTTCCAAATAGTTTAAAACTGTATCAGACATTTGTTATTTGCATTAAGCTCTAAACAATGGAAGCAAACTTATTTGTACTGTGAATTTGTGAATATGTAAATCTACTTTTATATTGATATTTACACTAGTTTCAGCACAGAAACAAATAAGACCTAAACCAGACCTATTTCCAGACACTATAGCATTGAAAAATAATTTTGCTGAATTGAACAAGAAAAGTTGGCAAGTATTCATTTTTTTTTATTTGCTCATAACAAGGCATGGTCTCCTTTTGTACTGATTCTTCAGAACATCCCCGTCCAATCCTGTTGTCTTCAAACCTTCTCAGCATCAGTTTTTGCAAACCTGTGCTTCCCTGTGTGCTTGTTAAACTAATCTGACTGGCTCATCAGAAAATTGCTTTCTCTTTTCCTCTCAGTCTGTGCTGTGAGATGGTCTGGAACGTGCTTGTTTTTGTATTGCAGCAGATAAGAAGGGGCTGGTGGAAACAGCTTTGACATGTGTATTATGAGCTTTGCTTGGAGATGCATGTTGTCTGTTAAAGGCATACCAGCTTTTGATCAAAGGCTGCTATTTCCCTAATGTAACTGTGGAAACCTAATAGAAGTCAAAAAAAGAGAAAGAGATTGTGTCAGAAAACTGATGTGATGATTCTCCTTCATTTTAGACTTTACAAAGGGAAAAAGACTCCCCTTCTTCGGAAACATTCCATATGCTCAGACCCCCAAAGGTGTTGCTTTTTTTTTTTTTTTTTTTTTTTAAATTCATTAGTAGTTATTACATGCAGTATTCTACCACAGGAAGATACTTCTCCTCTGTCCACTTACTCTAATAAAATACTGCTCCAGCTTTCTCTTCAGTCTTCTGAAGTTCAACTTTTTGTCAGGGACAGGCTCTTCATGACCAGCTCTAGAGAGACTTCTTGTTTCCTCAGCGAGGTGTTTTGGTGCTTCTCAGGGCAGGGCATGCTGAAGCTGTGCTTCCATAGCTAAAATTCATTGAGCTGTCCTAGGAAGGACTAAAGCACAAGTAACTAGGAAATCAGCCAGGCCCCCTCAGTGACCACAGAAGGCACTTTGGAAATCAGTGTCACTTTAAGCTTTTTTTTCTTGACCTAGACACTCCTTATTCTCCCTGCTGCAGCTATTTTATGATTGGGTAAGTGCCTAAACTGGGCATGTGTTTAAAATACTCATTAGCTTTCTAACAATTTAACTCTTTTTCAGACAAGAGCATAGCCAAAAATACCAAAGTATCCAAATGATAATGTCTTCATCTGCTGCAAATCCAAAAGTCGCAGACGGTTCAGACATGAATTTTTAGCCTGGAAAACAGTAAACCCCAAAAAAGTTTTAAAAAAATTACTGTTTTCTGCTACTACTTCTAATCAAGATAGTTCTGTTAATATCTTCTGTTAATAGCTTGATAATAAAACTCTATCTTATTACATTTGATGCCTTGCACATACTCTGCAGTGTTTGCCTAGGTGAACATCAAAGCACTCAGCTGTTTTTACACACTAATTTGAATATTTTTAGATGCTGTATTTGCCAATATCTTTTTATTTCAGGCCATTTCACCAGAAGAATCATGTAGTGAATACTCTGAAATAAGTTTCTTGTTCTGACTTCCTTTAGCTCTTTTACTGTTAGCTTATTCTTTCAGGATTTAATCAGAAACTAAGCCCTAAATGGTGGTGTTCTTGTGTGGGTATTTTCAGTTGGAGAACAGGTGCTTCCAGTGTGTCTGGCTAGGTTTTCTGGAAAACAGATCAACCAACTACTTCTCTGTTTTTTCCTTTCTATAACTGTATGTGGGTTTACATTATGAACAATGGATGTTTAATGCATTTAGAAAATAGATGCAACCAAATGCTTGTAAGTAAGTTATGAACACTGGTTGGTGATTAGAATCAACCATTTGAAAATTAAAGGTGCTAAATGAACAGTTATATGTATAATATGTATGTAGAAGTGTTATATTTTATGAACATGCAAGCATAAACAGACATAAAAAACCATAAATTTTGCTCAGATGGACAGTTTTGCTAATGACATTTTCTCTACTTGGTATAGGGTGTTTTCATGTACATTACCAACAGACATGAATTTGGAAGACTTATTTCTACAGCCAATTACAACACCTCCCATTATAACAATGACCTCTGGCAGATATTTGAAAATCCTGTGGTATGCATCTCATTATTGATAAAACAGTTATTTGATTTGGATAAAATGTGAAGTTTATCTATTTTAAAGGACTTGGGATTTAAAGACTCTACATGGAGAACATTTGTTTTATTGTGAACTATATATTGCTTGTGTACTAAAAGATGTTTTTTATCACCCATTTAAGCAAATGATTATACTTTATCAACAAGTGAACTGATGACCAGAACCAAGAGCTGTACATGTGTTCCTCATGTAAAAGGTTTCATGATTTTGGACATAATGAAAAATAGTTTCTTTATTGGTATAATAAATTGTTTAATTGTTTTCGGTAAAGCAAATGAATAGAAAATAAATTAAAATCTTATCTATTTGAGGACATCCCTGCTTACTTAGATGACCTTTAGAGGTCCCTTCCAAACCAGGGTATTCTGTGCTTCTATGATTCTATTTCTTGTCACTTATAAATTCTTTCTTTTTTGTTGTTTTTTTGTTTTAATATTTTTATGTCATGTTTTTTAGGACTGGAAGGAAACCTATATAAATTCCAATTACTCAAAGATCTTCACTGATAACATAGTAGAACAGGTGAGTATAAGTAGCTTTCTTAAAGTATGTGGGAGTGATAGTAAAGGGGCATACAGGACTATTTATTTGAACTAGACTTAAGCAGAAGGCTTAATAAAATGTCTATAGTTGCTTGTGTTTTCTGGTATCTAGCAAAGACAATGTCATCTAAACACATCCTTCAGGTGTGTCTTCCCTAAAAATTTGTAAGGTCTGACAGACATATATCCAAACTAAACCCTTTTGCTGCATGCAAAGAAGACTGTTTATATATTTATTATTGTTTTATTCTTTTTTTTTTTTTTGTCTGCCTGGCTGCTTGAGTCCATTCAAAGCACTCCTATAATAGTAATCCTTGTGCTAGTTTTGGCAGATCAATGCCATGACAGTTAGGGAGGGTGATTTAATGAACTTTGCTTCCTTAAGAAGCTAGAGTAAATAGTTTGTGTGTTTAAAACAATGTTAAGTTTTAAACTACTTTTCTAAATAGCTTGAAATGTATAAGATCAGGGTTATTTAATGCAGCCAAGGCACAGAATATGTGGGTACACTGCTGCAGCTGTTAATTCTGGGTCATGGCTTTCAAGACAACTTGTAGTTTTTGCATCATTCTGTGAGCATGTGCTTGTGGATCAAGACAAAATCTAGCTATTTAAATGTATATGACTTATGGCTCAGGTGAGAACAACTTACTGTTCTTTGGTGATGAAGAAAAGTGAAGATGCCCTTTTTCTGCAGTTGAAAATTAAACATAGCAGTTAAAGCTTAACTCCACTGAAAAACTTAATGGTTTGGTTGTTTTTTTTTCCTTTTATAGCCATGTCCAGATGTGTTTTGGTTCCCCATATTTTCTGACACAGCCTGTGATGAATTGGTAGAAGAAATGGAGCATTTTGGACAATGGTCTGGTGGAAAACACCAAGTAAGTGTCAGCCTATGTAAACATGACCATAGTGAGTGAGTTTCTTTATAATAATAAATCACTGTGTACTGCAACAAACAAGCATTTCAACAATTGCCAGTGACCCGAGACATCTGCTTTGTGGTGTAACTTTCTGATAACTGTTCAGAGAAGTTTGACCCATTTACCTCTGTAAAGTGCTGACTTGTGAGATTTGTCCCTCTAAGCAGATACTCTCAAATGTTACAAGCTATTGTGTTTGGAAAAAAATTAAAAGGCATTCATTAACTACTGCTAAAACTGGAGGAGTGTTTGTCATAGTCACAAAAGTGGCACCTTGGAAATGAGATAAATTACAGTTGTTGTCTTACTGCAGGGGGGAGTCTCCAAAAAAGGATTTAAACATAATTTTATCTTCAAAATATTTCATAATTTATTACCATGTTAAGGCCTGTGCTCTCTTGATCTGTTACTACTTCAGTTACATCTGTATCTCAGTAAATAAAACCATTACCCCAGGAAGGCCTTATTTACAGGCAATGCATACAAATACTGACTCACCTGTTTAAAAATGGCCAATTTTTGCTCACTGATAGCTCAGCATTTATTTTCCACAGCAGTTAGCTGTGAAATACTTCACAGCAAGCTCACATATACCAACCACAGCATTGCTTTGTTGCAGTTCTGTAATTCTGCAGATTTCAAATAAATATTTGTAGAAGTGTCAGAAACATTCCATGTCCATATTTCAAGGCTATTTATGGTGTTTTCATTAGGACAGCCGTATTTCTGGAGGTTATGAAAATGTCCCAACTGATGATATTCACATGAAGCAAATCGGACTGGACAATGAATGGCTGCATTTCATAAGAGAGTTCATTGCACCAGTAACACTAAAAGTGTTTGCTGGGTACTATACCAAGGTATGAGTTGAAAACTTTTGCAGATACTGCATGGCATGACTAATTGGAAGTATTTTGCTGAACGCACTGGTTTGGTCAGAGAGTTTATATATGATGTAGCAGTAGTTACAAAGGAGTATTGCTGAGTTGTTAACTTTAAACAAACAAAAAAACCCTAAAACCTTCTGTGTGACTTGGAAGTTGATATGTTAAAACCTGACTGTATGTTCTGTTTCAGGGTTTTGCTTTATTGAATTTTGTTGTAAAATACAGCCCTGACAGACAACGGTCGCTCAGACCTCATCATGACTCTTCTACATTCACAATCAACATTGCTCTCAACAAAGTAGGAGAGGACTTTCAAGTAAGTTGACAATTTACTGACTTAAAAAAAAAAAAACAAAACAAACAACAAACATTTTCTAAAGATTCATTTTCAGTTCAGACACAGAATGAACATTTCCACTGTTTCTGGGCTTTTTTTTTTTTTTTTTTTAGATAAAATTTTTTATACTCTGATACTGATGCAAATAAAACAATCCCCAGAGTATGAAGATAGGCAGAGCAGTGGCAGTAATATCTAGCTTGGACTAATGGAGAAGTTTAAGCTGTTTTGTTCATAAACCTGTATTATTCACAGTCCTTTTTAATGTTATTAAACTTCATACTACTTTAGATACACCTTCATTTTGAAAGCAACAGACAGATTAAATTAAGATTTGTTTACATGCTATCCTGGGTAGGAACGCAGTCCTGGAACAAGGCCTGTGAACATGATTTGCTTCTCTCTGGTATAACCTGCAGTAAAGTTAATGAAGATCTGTTTGTCAGAGCAGCTGCTTGAATGAGTTGTTATCCAGGGAATGTTAAAGCAAAGCAGGGAGAAATCATAGAATGGTAGGGCTTGGAAGGAACTTTGGGAGATCATTGAGACCAACTGCCTGTCCAGAGCAGGGTCACCCAGGGCAGGCCACACAGGAACAGATCCAGGCAAGTCTTGAAATTCTCCAGAGCAGGAGACTCCACAACCTCTCTGGGCAGCCTGTTCCAGGCTCTGTCACTCTCACAGAGAAGATTTTCCTCATATTGAGGTGGAACTTCTGAGTTTCACCTGCTACCCTCATTACCTCTTGATTGCAAATGCACGACTGTTATGTATTGCTCTGAAGGTGATGTCATTTAAGCAATCTTATTAGTAGTGATAGTAACAAAGAATAATAATTATTGTTAACAGCTTAACTATAGCAAAATATCTTCAGTTGTGGCTAAATAAAAAGGAACTTACTCTATTAAAACACAAGGTAAATGTTTGTGGCTTTGTTTTGTGTTTTTACTACAGGGAGGTGGATGTAAATTTCTTAGGTACAACTGCTCCATTGAGTCTCCCAGGAAAGGATGGAGTTTCATGCACCCAGGAAGACTTACTCATTTACATGAAGGACTTCCTATCTTGAATGGCACAAGATACATTGCAGTATCATTTATTGATCCTTAACTTTATTTTTGTTTCCCTCTTCAACAGCAGTGTTTGACTCTTTTACATAAACATTTATTTATAGATTTCTTCTGGAAGATGATGATAAAAAAACTTTCAAGTTACTGTTTCTAGACAGCAAAGTTACTTTGGGCTAAAAGAATTAAAAGAAGATGCTCTAAAATTGTTGGAGATTTCTCAGTATCTGCTCTGAGCCTTGAGTCACAAAGTAAACATGTCCTGCTTGGTTTTCCATTCTGCTGTCTTAGAGGGTAAGGAAGGAAAATGGAAAAGCATTTTATAATGAGTCTATTTCTTTGTTGAAAGAACCACCCAAGATGCAAAACTTTCTAGAAGTTTATTGTGATTTTTCATTCAGTAAAGTGACACAGCTAAAGTTTTTGTGGTATGTATATCTGGTACCAACCAATTAAAAAACACAGTCTAAAAACAAAATCAAGTGAATCCTGTATACAGTTGTTGGGGATAAGCAGTATATACCAACATATGGAATAAGTGAAGGGAAGATATCTCAGTAGCCTTTTCTTTTAATTCATTTTCAGTACTAAAATGTACATCTTTAGAAGAAGAAGAAAAAAAATTACTTGTGGAGTTGGAACTAAATGATTTAGCTAAGAAAAAAAATGGTTTATCATTTAATTTGAGAACTCATCCTGTTGAAAATTTACTTTTCTTCACCAAGTGACCTTCTTTAAATTGAGTTATTTTTCTAAGTGTGTAATTGCACCCAACTGATACTGGAAATTTGATGTTTATTTTCAGAACGCTGGTAAATTTTAATAATAGGATGTTTTATAAAGATAATTTTCTACTCTTGCGTAAAATTACTTGAATTTTGTATCAGGAAAATGAAATGGTGGCAGTCTCTATTTTAAAGCTGAGAGTTTTACCTTGCCATTTACTTTAAAGAAATCAATTTAAATATTCCTACTGTAACTACTGTTTGTAATTTAAAGAAACTTGAAGCTAACTATCTCAAAGTCTACCATGCCAAAATGCACGTGTTGGAAAAACTTGTGAAAAATAAAGGGTAATTTAAAATTAATGTTAACAAGTTTTACTTGAATGTACTAGGTAGTTTCTTTGTATATTCCAATGTTCTTATGGAAGTTATTTACTGATGAATATTTTTAAAGGAACTGTAGATACATACAGTTTGGAGGAGTCTCTAAGTGTCAAGTTTTGGCATATTTATGCTGTTTCTATTGAAATTATATGAGTTGATGCCTGTGTGCCAAGCCTTGCACAACACTTTTAGAACAACCCCAGCAGGATGCATATTATTTATTTTCTGTACCAGCCTTCCTTTTTTATATAGAGGCTTTTTTGATGATCTAAATAGTAGTTCACTTCTTACCTGCTATTTAAAGAAGCTTGGTGTCACATATCCTAAATTGAAGCTTTATTTGGAGCTGAAAATATTGGGAGAGGAGTTTGAAAACTATTCTTCTACTGCAAATAAGTGTCTGTTTATTTCCCTCTTCTGCTGTTTTGCATTAATGGTTTGTATCTGTACATAAAGTTATGCTGAGGCAAACATATCAAAATGTGGTAACTTCAGTGATGTACTAAAATGGTCTGCCTTGAAGAGGAATGTTATTTTTTTTCTCAGGAAGTTCTTTGCTTTTTTTTTTTAATTTCTCTTTACACTGTCAACCCTTCTTTGTTGAAGGCTAATTTTTGGAGTTTGATATCCCTTGACTTCATTTCCAGACTTGGAACACTGTCTTAGAGAGTGTCTCTATATATAGCCTGTGCTTAGGCAGACTACAGATAAGAAAATCTTCAGGCCTTCAGAATAAAAGCAGCCTTTGTTAATCAATTTTTTCTGAGCATTTGCCTGTGCTCTTAGGCTAACTCAGAATAGAATAGTATTTTTACCACTGGATCAGTTAGAGATAGTTTATTGTTATGAGGAGCTTTCTTGGAAAAATACGCAAGAATACAGTCCTCTAACACTCAGGGGAAGTCCTTTTGCACTTTTTTTCCCCCCTATAACTTGTATTTATAATTCTCAGTCACATTTACTTTTTATTTATTACTTCTTTATGTTTATTTTTTTCCCTCAGCATACATATGAAGGCTTTACTTTTAAATTTCTACGTTTGCATCTATTAATTCACTATATCACATACTGACACATAATTATGTTGTTTACTGTTCTGCACATTTGTTGAAAGATATAGTGTGTTTTCATGCTCATGTTAGTAAGTTTCCATCTTGCTTTTTCTTTTAATGAAGTATTTGCAAGGCCTTTCAGGTGGATGGCAATGTGTAGGTAAGTGTCCTCATTAACTAAGGAATTGACAGGTACCAAAAAAAAATTTGTTCTTAACTGCTCACCAGAATTACTTCTAAAAACATTGCTTTACTGTTAGCATGTGAGTACATGAGCTCACACAGGACTGTCACTATTAAGACATTACTCTTGATTTTCAGTACTTTTAAAAGCACCTAGAGACTTGTGTCTCTTAGCAAAGTTTGTTTTGAGGCATAGATGATATATGTGTCAGGAGGAAAGCAGCAGCCTTAATTCCAGCAGTATATGAGAAGCCTCAGGAGTACAGGGCCATGAAGGTGCTCTGCAACAGATGAGACAACATGAAGTATTTGGTTATTCTGCTTTCATCTAGCTTGAAGAGACTCTGGTATGGGCAAGAGGTAGAAGAGCTGTGTATGGGCAAGAGATTTCTTCACATTTTAACCATAAGGACACTGAGTACAGCTTGGGTTTATTTAATATTCATGAACTATTCCAACTCTACTCCTCAAAAATGTTCTAAGCATTTGGTAGTATTTAACACATTTAACCTTCTTTAACATCAGTGTGCAACAAGTAATTCCAATGTGTATTTGTAACTTCAATTTTTTTTTTCCCTAAAGGATTACTGTTCCCCTCTTACTGTGAGCTGATATGAATGAGAAGGCCAAAAAGAATATATATTTTCAGAGGCAGTAATAATGAAATCTATTTGACTGTGCCTTTTTTTTTTTTTTTTGTAATGACTTTTCCTCCACATCTTCTGTATTAATGGAATAAATGTTAATTCAGTGCAGGCCTTCCCCAAGAGCTTGTCTTTCGCAGCATGGATGAAATAAGGAGACAGAGATTTAAAGGAATGGGAAAAGTCTAGAAAGGAACCTTTTAATTCCTTCTTCCTGTGTGCATGTGCTAGTTTTGCTTTTGTTTTTCTGCTTGAAAGTGTTTGTCGAGTCTTCTAAGCTACTGCATTGAGTTTTTTTGAAGAATATATTCATTTCCATTTCCTTTGATTCATTTCTGATATGGTCTTTAGTGGATTCAGTTCTGAAAGAAGTCAGTTTTGAATCTTTATTTCCCTGAATTCTCATTTTCTTTCATGGCAGAGAAGACTGCTCTGCTATTTTTGTGAGTGAAAGGGAAGACAATACCTGTCTCAGCAGTTCCCTGTGACTGAGATATCAGATAAATTACTTGACTTATTATTATTATCATTATTATCACTATTATTATTATTATTCCATAGCCAAGCAGGAATTAGAGAGCAGAACCTTTGTAAAATAAACTTGTAGATTTAATACTGGTAGTTCTTAGGGCTGAGATTTGCACTAGCACAATGACTGTAGAGTTGCAGGAATAAGTAATTAATTTATGACTGCCAGAAAGTTCCAGTTGTTCTGTTTCTTCCCTCTAGCTGCTGCCAAGAAAGATGGTCTCTGACAGAAAATTAGTTTCCAGACAAGACTAAAACTGAAATGAGAACTGATGGTGCAGGATTTTGCTCTACCCAATGGTGGAAGTGTCACTTCAAATGGCTTTCCAACATGCTTTCCCAAGTACTTGCTGTATCTTAATATTAAAAGCTATTCTGGATCTAATGAAGCAGATAGTATTGCTCAACAGTACTGAAAAACCTTGTTCTACTGTATAAATCAAATGTTAAACACAACTGCAAAGAGATGCTTCACTGGAAGATTTTATTCTCTAGCTGTAATTATATTCCCATTTGACATAGCTTTTAAGATCTGTATAAATGCATCCCACTCTCACGATTTCTGTCAGTGCATTTTGGGGCTGGGAGGAGGGTGAAATGAGAAGGGCCATGGGTCAAAGCTCAGGAAAGTTCAAAATTCACCCCATGGAATTGCTTCCTTCTGGAGCTGTTGGTACAGAGCTGTGCAGTGTGTTTCAATGCCACCTTGATTCTAAACTAACAGGAGGAGATCTGAGAAGCAGTTTATATCCTGGCCTGATTTTTTAAGGCTGCTAAATGTAGAGAGATGATCATTTTCTTTTGTTGATTATTTCTTCAGGAAAGCTCATTTTCTGTATTGAGCTTCAGTTCAGAAAGGCTGTTTTGGCTGTGTTTAAAGCAATGCCCCTCGGCATTATTTTGCACAGGAATCAAATAACAGATCAAGTAACTGATAAAAGCATATTTGTCTTAAGATATTCAATAGAGTAAGATAACAGTTCAAAAGTAGGATATCAGTCAGCATAGTTACAGCCTTGCATCAGTGCAACTTGGGAAGTAGCAAAGCTGAGAGCCTGGCCATCATGAAGGATATTGGCCATGTCACAGGCAGTGCTTTGGGGTGATGCCATGCCACTTAGGTAGTCAAGAAAACACAGTTTTCTTGAAAAAACTCTCTTGTGTTTCGGTCCTGAATATTGTTACCTTTGTGCTTGCCTGGTCTGCTGACTTTAGGTTTCCTTTTTTTGAATGTTGCAGAGGGACTGAAGTTGGCAAGGGAGATGTGTAGTCACAGATTTACTCAGAAACTAGCCTTTTGGCTTGAAACCAGAATTCTTCTATTTCCAAGAATTTTTGCTTAGTGGTGAAAGAAGTTGCTCAACTACTAATTGCTTTGCACCATTTCTTTTCTGCACTTCTTTGTGGGCGGGGAGCAGAGAGAGGAAGAAAATAGCAGAGGAAATTTAGTATAAACTACTTCTTTACTACAACATCTAGTACAGACAGGGCATGAAAGCATTGTTTTTCAAAGCATCATCTGGAAATGGCAGTTCATGTGAGCAATACTGTGAGCCCATGAAAAGGTTAACCATACTCAGTACTTTCAGACATCAGGACCCTTCAAAGTGGGCTTGACTAATGCTTCAGACATGAAGCTTTCTCAGACTCAGTTTGCTGATCTCTCACAATATACACTGGTGGTGTGTGAAAAGGAGTTTCACACAGCCTTACTGTTTCCCACTTTGCTTTTAGAGTAGTAATTTTCAGTTTTAAATTGAAGTATTTTTTCCAAGCGTATAAAGTAAATTACCTTGTCCATGTAATATAGCAGCAGAACTAGCAGAATAACTGCTCAGATGTTTGTTCCTTAAAGTAACTTGTGATTGATAATGATAGTTGTTATTCTGCAAGGGGAAGGTGTTGCTAGTATTTGAATGATCTGTCTTTCTCTAGCCTTTTGTGGCAGAAGTGAGGATGGAGAGGTAGAGTTTGTGATGGTGCCTGAAAGAGCGAGATGTGTCCTGTGCCAGTTGCATTCAGTGCACTGATTACAGAGACATTTGGGGTTTTCTTCTATATCATAGAATCAGAGAATGTTAGGGGTTGGAAGGGACCTCTAGAGATTGAGACCAACCCCCCTGCCAGAGCAGGGTCACCCAGGTCAGGCCACACAGGAACAGATCCAGATGGGTTTTGAAAGTCTCTAGAGAAGGTGACTCCACAACCTCTCTGGACAGCCTGTTCCAGGCTCTGTCATGCTCAGTGAAGAAGTTCCTCCTCATGTTGAGGTGGAATCTTCTATGCTTCAGTTTATACCCATTGTTATTAGTTCCTATTGTTGGGCACTGCATAGCTAGTTTTTACTAGCTAGTTTTTACTACTGAAAGCTAGTTTTTATCATTGGAGGTACTGGGTGGATGTAAGAGGTGGGTGAGAGCACAATGCAGCAGTGAACTTCTGGCACAGCCAAATTTAGAGACTTGTCATCTCTGAGTCACTTCTGCAAAATAATTCACCAGGAAGCTATTTCAAGTGTTTGGTCATTCTTTAAAACACTAAATCTCCTGGTATATAAAATACTGGTTTGCCTTAAATTTCCAAATCTGACTGTCTTAGACTTTTCTTCACTGTGCTATTGTGAAATGTGGAGTGGAGATTTTGATAGCAGTACTTGCAAAAAGAAGAAATTCTTAGTTCTTGTGCTTCAGTCACTTGCACAAATCTGCATGAGAGCATTTTGGCCATGTGAGGTATGAACTTTTTGTTCTCTTGAACTCTTTGCCTGTACCCCTGTCATTCAGGCAGACATGCACACATCGCTTTCCATCCAAACTGTGCCCAATTCATATCTCATGTGTTTGCCAGATGTCAGCTTTACTGCAGGGACAGGGGAAAAAAAGAAAGAATAGGGTTGGCTGATGGCTTTTGTATAAATACAGACAGGAGCAAGGAATTGAAGAGAACAAGGGATCTTTATTTTAAAATGTTCTTGAAGTGTACATTTTAAACTGCTGATTCTGTGGCGATGAAAGATGCCTTAAGATCAGAACTAGTGAGCTTTTGTATATCAAGGGTATAACAGATACTGTAGAAAAGCATAGAAGATATTTCCCCATTAAACTTTTGTTGTAGCTTATGCAGCCAATGGGACGAGATGGATGAAGAAGGCCACTGATGAGTGTGGATTCTCAGATCCCACAGGTGAGCCTTTAATGTTGACCTGCATCATCACAGGTGGCTGTTGGTGCAGGTGACCACTGTGATGTTTCACTGATGTCTATTTGATGGTGACATTTTAGTCTTCATCTCATTATCCATCAGTGTATTTGTGTGTATCAATACAAACCCATGCTCATCTTTTCCATACCTGGCTCTGTCTTGGTCTTGCTCTACAAAGAGCAGGTTTTTTTTGTGGTTCTCAGACTTGAGAAAAGTGTTTCCCTTATTCTCTAAACTGTGGCACACAAGAATTTACAGGCAAAGCTTGATTCTTCTCTGAATATTACTGACACAAAGGGAATATGAACTTTACATTAATTAATTGATCCTTGTTAGTTGTTCAAATGGCAAAAGTAGGAAAATGAGATACTCTTTAGCTGAACACAGACATATGGGACATAATGTGCATTTTTCATCATTAAGTAGATGTAATCTACCTGAAGTTGGCTAACACAGATTTGAAAGGCCAAATGGAGATACCAGTATGTTTCCAGAATAGCTGTGCAGGTGTTCATGAAATGTTGTTTGAGCAAATAAATGGATCTATTCTTGGCAAGCTGTTCCTGTTCTTATTTACTTTTAGTCTGAAGGGAACAAAAGTACATTATAAAGCTATAGCAACATTCAAAGGCTGGGAATCAGAAGCTCTTAAAAAAATAAAAATAAACTGAGATTATATTGTAGAGGAGAAGAAAAATTTGCAGCCATTAAGACAACAAAACTGGTTCCTACATGGAGTATTTTGTGAACAGAATCCTGAAGTGGCACTTGAGGAATGTTGTCAAAATACTGCAGCCTGAAGACATATTTTAATTTTTATACAAATTTAACTTTCCTTTAATTATATAATTTTATA
>JANHGL010008450.1:56879-115272 GCA_024611195.1 Ceyx melanurus
AAATTATTCAAAAGTAAGGCCAAACTTCTAACCCTATCATCATTCCTTAGCTGAGAAGCCCCCAGCATGCCGTGCTGCACGTCACTCTAATCCTATCAAGTCTCATGCCTGGCATTAAAACTCTGACAAGTAAGTTATTCAAAGTTAACAGGAAAAAAAATAGGCAAGCATAGAAACAGATTTTTTTTGACAGATTTCATAAAGGAGTTGAAACTACATTTGTGAATGCAGATTGCTGGTGTATTATTTTCAACAAGTGTGTGTGTAGGGCTTCAGAGTGTCCTTTGCTTGCAAGTACTTGCAAGAGGTGGTAGCAAGTTTGCAAAATACTTAGACCTAAAGTGCTAATTTCTCTACTTCTTGTGAAGCAGGTGATTTTATTTTATATTTAGCCAAGTGGGGCCAAGGGTTAAGAGGACACAGGTCTACTACTCTATTCTCTTGGGCTTCCTAGGAGAAGCTTCTCATTTAGGATATTCTTGAATATAAATCTTGAAAGATGCTGAAATCTTACCTGGCTATTTGGTTGCAATTCAGCCTTCAATACTTCCTTGTATATGGAGCAACAGAAGCTTTTCTTGTATTGGTTTAGTAGAAACACCAGAGGTCTCTGATTCTGATGCATTTCTTGTGAACATGCAGGAGCAAACTGGCAATTGTAGAGTATCACCAGGGCTTGATGAGTATCCAAACAGAGACACTGAGACAGAGCAAAGCCCCTGGAAGAGAGGAGGCTGGTAGCATGCTCTCTTTTTTTTCCATGACATTGATGAGGGTTGTTTTTCTCCACTCTTTTTGCTTATTTTTTAACTTTGGGAACGAAGGAAGCTACTACAGTTCTTAAGCAATGTAAATCACTAAAACTATAGAGATGTGTTAACATGGTGGAAGGGAACACTTCCTTCTTCCAGGGAAATAGAAAAATACTTTGTATTTGAACACTCACATTAAGAAATTCCCATTGACAGAGTATAGGAGGTCTGCACAAAGCTCATTATTTTTACTGAAAGTGCCCTTACAAAATTATTTTATTTAGATAATAGAGTTAAATATGCACAAAGTAAAACTGCAACTCTTTGCTAACACAAAAGGAATTGGGTTCATAAGTCTGAAAAAAATACTTGATAAAATAACTTTAGAGAAGGATACCATTGCTTTTATTAGAAGTAACATACATAAATACCACTAATGTATAATTGCTTTCATAAATGTAGATTGGTTTTTATCTTTCCCATATATAAAAACATTATTTCTGCTTTTTTGTTTTTGATCTGTTTATCTTCAAGCTGAATATTTTATGTGTAGCATGCTGTATTGTAGTGCTACTTCATTACTTCAGAGTCAACTCAGGGAAGCTCTTTTGGACTTAATGTCTTCCACACATGCTCTTGATAAAAACTTATAGCATACTTTACTGGATTTTTATCTTTTAAATACCTAAGAAGAGATAAGAGTGTTCTTTGATAATAATGTTTTCACTTCACTAAGAAAATTTCTGGATCCAAAAACTGCTGAAGAAAACTGGCTTGGGATTCAGTTTTGCTTTTCACAAGGAAAAAACCCAATTTTTAATTATATTTTGTAGATTAGAGCCAGGTGATTGTAGATAAAGTTATAAAACCTCATGCATAGGAAATATGTTCAGAAAAAAAGAGCAAGGCAGTGGAATTGAGTAAGCTAGTGACAATACTGCATATCATGGTTCACCAATCATGAGAAAAATAGCATTAAGTGTATGTTTTTTTTCAGTCCAGTTGGCAGGCTGGAATGGACAATGAAATATATTGATCATGTCAGAAGTTAGCAGGTC
Organism: Ceyx melanurus; assembly: GCA_024611195.1. NCBI lineage: Eukaryota > Metazoa > Chordata > Aves > Coraciiformes > Alcedinidae > Ceyx > Ceyx melanurus. Next base: position 58,690 of record JANHGL010008450.1, read on the forward strand.
TTTTATTATTAGATGTCTTCCATTTTCTGCTCTAAGGGCTGTATCCCAAACAAATACCTCTGCTGTCATTTTCACATCTAGTCTACTGGAATACTGAGGATTATTTATAAGGCAGCTAATAGGAATTCCTAGTTTCCCTTCACTCCCAACTTAAATTTACTCTTTATGCTCCCAGTCATCAGCTTTCAGAGTACTTTGATTCATAATTCTATGACTTTGCTACCTTCTTTGTGTGTAACTTGGTGGAATGTCTCATGGTACAGCAGAGTACGAAGGTATGGCACTTCTCCATACTTCGTGCCAACTTCTTTCTTGAATCCAGTATTTTCCTAAATGCCTGTGGTCCACTGGTAAAGCAATTACAGAGGTGTCTGCAGTTCTTCCTTACCACTTTATTAAACATTTCACTTTTCTCAGATTCCTGGTAATCGGTTGTAGGTACAGAGCTTCTTTCTGCATCCCTACCTGGCTTTAGTTCAGCATGTTAGTAACCCTCTGTATAAAATGAACCTTGGTAAAAAGAATATTCATCCTTTTCAGCTAGCTTTCCAACCTCCAAAGTTTTGAATTATGGATGTTTTTATTTGTAGTAGAGAGAAAATGCTCCAATAACACAGGTAATACCATTGGCAATTTAAATGCAACTTAAAATGCATGATTTCTTCATGGTTTGCTTCTCCGGGCCCCAGTTCCTCTTTTTGTCTCCATCCCTCTGATTCAGAAATAAACATATTCAAACCAAATGCCATAGAAAAACTTATTTCTTTTTTTTTTAGAATAATAGATTCAGGACTGTATAAAGATTTGTTCAGATAGTGGACTAACTGCTTTGCACAGTGTCAATCTTGTACTTAGTTATCACTGAGGAAATTATTTGAAGAAGCATTATGACTCTGAACTGAACTGCTGCCCTCTGCAAGTTGGAGTGCATTATGCTGTGACTAAAGGATAACACACAAAGCTCAAAGAAAACCCTCTGCAATATTTAATGGTGCTTTCAGTGCTCGTTTTCTTTAGAAGCTGGGGCAGAAAGCTATTAAAAATCTCAAATTCACTAAACTTAAGCCAAGAATAGTAATAACAAGAAAAAAGTGCTTATGATTTAGGAATGAGTTTTGGTTAGTCCCACAATAACCTTCTGTCTACCAAACTTCTGGTCATTTATTCTGCTATCTTGGGTATGTATTGAGTAAATATACCACAACAACGTGATTTAATTTGTTTGGTGGTTACTTCAGGCTTCTTCCAAGAATAATCTTAAATACTCTTTTAAATAAAAAGCAAATAATGGTAATTTTAACACAATTAAATTACATGAGCAATGAAATAATGGAATCTGTTTTGGGGCCAAGCCTGTAGATTGCCAGATTTCTGCACATCTGACTTAAACTTCTTAGAAATGACCATTCTCAACTTAATTTCGTGATATGTCAGTTCTATAAACTCTCTTTTATAATTTGCTGGGGAGGTTAAAGTATTTCATCTAGGTAATAAAAGTATGGGCAAACAAACACAGTGGAAAGAAAAAAGCTTTGCTTTACTTTTCCCCTGGTGAGTAGAAGTTGGAGATAAAAATAATGCCTTTATACTCCTATCTGTCATCCCATGGCCAAAATAACAGATGCTTATTAAAGACAGGATGGGGTCTGGACAGCAGAAATTAGGGTAGACATAATATCTGCAAAAATACTTGAATTCTAAAACTACCTTAAATATTACACTTAAGTCTAGTAATATGTTCACATTTGGACAGTGTGCATTTGGACAGGTACACCTAAATATTTGTCTGACCACACTTTTAGGTAGTAGTTGCAATTTATAACCGGAAAGAGGATGAAATAGTGTCTGGTTGTTGAGCAGCACTTGTATAGCCTTGTGTCAAAATTTGCCAAAATATTTAGTAAGGAGATGGGAAAATTGAGGCTCAGAAAAAATTATTTTGTTCTTACCGTTTGGCAACGGATCTGGGAAGTGACTGCAGAGTCTCAGTTTTCAGTCTTGGCTTTGACTTCCAGCTGAGTGACTCAGTAGCCAGGCGTAGCATCTGCAGTTCATCCCACTGCCTTCCTGGCAACCCTGCTTGCCTGGGACCAGAAGGGGCTGTGAGGAGGGACATGCTTCAAATACCAGACAGAGCTCTCTGCCAGCTTGACATACAGAGCAAAAAGTAAGAGAAAACATTCCCAACAAGCTGATGTTTAGTGCAGGATCTCTTCCGTTGTCCTGTGCCTTTCTAAAAATGTCTTCTGGTATGAAATCAAGATCTCCCAGATTGTGGGAGCCAAGTGATACAGCAGCCAAGGCAATGACGTAGGAGCATCTCCTCCCTTCCATTATCTTGGCTACAGGGAGCCCTTCACCTCCCTATGCTATGCTCAGTCTCTCCTGCATCTGGCATTGATGCCCACATTTGACATTCTAATTATTTGTTATTTCTGAATCTCATGCTAATTTTTGTATATTAATATATAGGGATCATGTTAATATGATGGAGCAAACAACTTGTTTTCCTAGATGTTGCTTAGATGTGCCATTTCAGTATGATGTACATTTCAGTATGAAGTACCTGGAGAGGTGGGACTCCTTTTCCAAGCCTTACTGCTAATTGTTTGGATGTGAGAAAGTCACTGTTACTTTCCAGAATGAAAAGTAAAATTTCATCTTGTTCCCTTGAAATCACTTACTGTTCCAAAGATTTAAACCCTGATTTATTTTTTGTTTGATTATTTTTGGTATCTCCAGTCCTCAACCAAAACATTGCAAAGTATTTCAGGTGACCACTGAGATATATGTTTAGTTGTATCTTGTCAAAGCTATATTTAAAAAAAAAAAAAAAACAGAAAAAAAATTAGTTATACAGATCCATACCTTAAAGTTTTTTAACAAGAAGTAGATGGATAGAGCATTCTGATCAGCTCTGGTGGATTTGCCTACTTCATTTTAGTCAAGTAGGAAAAAGTTAAATGGAAACTTTGTATACTTCAGTAAGTATATTAAGTGGTTATGGGGTTTATAGCCTGCAGAGGAAAATGCAAAATAGAAAAATGATTTACATTTTACACCCTGAAACTGTAAAATGCTTGGGCTGTCATATTTTATAAATATTCATTGCTAATAATAATTCCATTTCCCTTAACTGCTCTGAACTAGATCTTGAGCCGCTGAGTCTGATAGCACAAAGATTTTACTTTCTAGCTCATAAATTCTGTGTTGGCACAGTTCAATTGTTTCAATGTAATTTTGTTGTCATAGGAAGTAATAATCAGGAGAAGAGGCAATTTCTTAGTGAGTAAAGCCAGTTTGATTTCTTTGGATTGGTGTTTGAATTTGTGGGTGTGACAGGTCAGAGAATACAACTGCAAAATTGTTTTCTTATTCGAAATTAACTGCTATGTGAGCTGCAAAGTTTTGAACCATGTTGATCCTTTTTTTTGCTGCAGGGTTTCCTTTCTAGATGTGGTGAATGGGTGCAGCATTTTTTAACTATCTGGAAAATAAAGGAATTTCTAAACTGTCCTTAAAGACTAATCCAGCAAAAGAAATCCTTACTTTGTTTGGTGGTCGTTTAAGATATGGTTCTAAATGCACTAAAAACCAAAGGAACATAAAGGGTTAAGAACTTTAAATGCTGTAAGGATGGAAAATGTAGCAAGTATCTGTTTAAATACCCAGGGACTTGTGTGGTTGCTTGTACTGAGTCAGGTTAAAGCAGAGCTTTCTGGGTGAGGGGGAAAGGACAATTTTCTTTAAGAAGAAACCAGGTTGCTGGAAATGTTGAGTCATTCTTGTGCCATGTATCAGTGCTGTTCACAAATACCACAGTGCTGCTCTTCTCCAGTGACCTGCTGGATGCCCTGGTTATTCTGTAGTACTCTCTATCACAGTTGGGTCAAACATGCTATGCTTCTCTTGAGGGATCATTCTTGGCCTGGAATGAACACGGATATGATGTTAGTTTGGAAAATTCAAAGCGTTTCTGGAGAGACCAGGATTTCATCACAGTGCTGGAAAGCTTAGAGATGCAGGGTGGGCTCAGTGCAAATGTGAGGCTGCTGGGTGATCACTGGAAGACCTGTTTTGTTTTCATGGCTCTGCTTTCCCTCTACAGCTGCCCCTGCAGCAGGAGCAGAGGTGGAGGTGCAGATGCAAAGGATGGGGCTGCTATGCTGCTGCCAAAGGATCTGCTGCCTCTATCACTTGTTCAGTTTTGTTGGACTCGGGTGGCATGGCTGGGAAGCAACAACAAAAATGTCCTGTTTCCATTTTTAGTCCTGACTGACATTTATAGCATCAGGCACAGAAGGTGTTCTTCAGCTGTGAGTAAATGAAGCCTCTAAATCAAGAGCTGTACAGCTGCTAATAAGGCAGCTGTTTACTTGCTGGATCTCACCTCCTCCAAATTCTTCACATCTCTGGTCAGGTTTCATTTCCTAGATGTATGGAAAGTATATATGTATATATGCATCATGGAAGTTGCTATTAAGGACAAATAAATGCCTGCACATAATATATTTTACGTGAATTGTCATTTTGCTTTCAGAAATGGCTTTTTAACTGGAAAACTCTGCTAGAGCTCCAGTGATTCTCAGGAAGAATAGAGCTTATGAAATTCACACCAAGCATGGCTGGAAAGAGGCAGTAATTTGTCCTTTGCTCCATTTTGTAATTTGACAGTAAGTTTAAAGTGCTTTCAGCTGCAGCACTAGCTCTTCTAAAATTTTCCCCGAGTCCTAACTTTGTGAGGGGTGTTGGCTGCTGTATTTTCAGCCTATAAGGAAGAAGCTCAACTTGAAGACATTTGCCAAATGTCTCTTATCCCTGAGAACACAGCCTGTGAGTCTTGCTTCCAGCCAGGCAGTGGGCTCTCCACACCCCAGTGGGAGCCTCAGTATCCTGCAGAGAGGGAATGGGAGCTGGGAAATAGAAGCAGAGAGATGGGTACTTTTGGCAACATGCATCGTTCTCATTTTGAGACATACAAACCTGTGCAACCCTCCCCTTGCTTTCTACCTCACAGAACAAAGTAATTATTTATGCTGCATCTCTGTCCATCTCCTGATGTTTGGAAGTTTGCCCTTAAGGGGCGTGTATGTAAGAACTGGCCAGGGAATAAGGAACAATGTTTCTGTTGAAGTGAAAGCTGCTGCAGGAGAGTATTGGTTGTTTATGTTTTTTTCAGAAATATGCCCCAGCAAAATTACCTTTTCAGGACGTGCAGAGATTTGCTTTAATTTTTTTTCTCTGCTTCAACGTATTTTCTTTGCCAGAGAGTTTCTGGAATCCATTTAAATTAATTGTGTCAGCAGTCACCTTAGCTGAAGCATTAATGTAAAAATTTCCAGTGGCTTTCATTAATTTGACTTCTTGAATTATCCTGATGCTTAATCAACTGATGGATTGTGACAAGAAAATTTTAGAAATTTTACTTTGCTACTTCTGTGGTAATTTCTGATACAATCTTGGTGGTTGTTAAGTAAAAAAAATGTGGCTTTTACAGGATTTATTGGACAGATGTACGTGAATTTGATTAATGTAAATATTGAGTAGATCACAACTGACTGCTTTCTGATTGACTGCTTTCTGATCAACTGCCTTTTCTTTAATCACTCTGGAGATGCTTTCTAGCAGTTTCTCCTTTCCTCACTCCCTAACTACATATATATATGTTCTCTCCTAGTTTTATTCTACGCAGGCGCTCAGTTGCTGATCTTTGAACGCAGGCAGGGAAAAGCTCCTTGTCATGATTTCCCACACAACCCCCTTTGGCAGTGAAGCATTTGGCCACGTCTGCACGTTCTTTTCCTACCAGTATTGCTTCCAGATGTTTTCTTGGTGCTTCTTTCTTATTTGGATTGTCACTTGATCATTAGCACTCTGTTTTTGAGGGGAGCTGTTGACTTGGTAGCAACTAGACATGAACCCAAGCCACAACTGTCTGACCTCAGCTTCCTCAGTTTGAGGTTATGTTTCAACTTGAGATGTTGTTTTGGCCTATAGCAACAGTCAAACCCAGCCACAAAGTTCAGTTCTGAATTTGGAGGTGGATTTTGCCAATGATCCAAGACTGCACAACTTCTTTCTTCTTGTTGACTTTGTGTATAGTCAACACTGTTGCTGAAGGTTTAAGCCCCTTTTTCTGTTAGGGCAGCCTGCTTCTTCAGTGAGCATAAACAACCTGAAAATCTGAGCTTGATTTTGCTCTGGGGTGCCTGAGGAAGGAGGATGGTCTCACTTCATAGGCTGGACATTTGCAGTGATCCTGGCAGAGGCCTGAGCTGTGCTGCTCTAAGGGAAATTGAAACTCACTTTCTGCTTGCAGCTGCCTCAAGCACCTTTTCCTTCCTTTAGTGGAGTCCCAGGGGAGTCAACCTTCCTCGAGTAACATCTGTGACAGCAGCATGAAGAATTCTCTAGGGGCATTGATGCAGGAAGAATTATTAATTACCAACTTAAATAACAAAACAAGCCCTACAACCCTGTGTTCCTCACAGCTCTCACTTCTTGTGCATCATGCACAAGCAAAGGAGTGTGGTCTTTTCTTATGCAGCCCAGGTATTACCATTCTGTCTCCTGGCTGTTGCTTCAGGCATGAAGAGAGCAATTATTAGCTTCCCAGTCTGTAAGTGCTGTCTGTTTCACAAGTTACTGTTTTTGGAGCATTTCCTAACTCCTACTAGTGGGGAATTTGCTCCTTTATCCTGTCCTTAGGAAGTGGAAGACTTAACTGGAGACAAAGCTAACTGCATGAGGTCCCCAAATCAATTCAGCCATGGTTCAGAATTTAGATGAGTCTCAAATTCAGCCTGTTACAGCAATGGGGACCTACAGTCCCCAGGTGACAAAAACACACGGAGTGTCATATGAGTGACAAACGTGTTATTATGAGGCTGTTCCAGGCAAATCTGCCCCAGGATAGACAAGGAAGAAGCCTTCATTAAACTGGAAGCAAAAATCACTTATGCCTGGGGTTCCTCAAGGCTGAAGACCCTGTTGTCATAGTGTCAGGAGGTGAAGGATGAAGAAAAAGTCACTGTGATATTCAAACCTGCTGAAAACATTGAAGAGTAGGTTTTTTGTTCAAGCAAACTTCATGTATTACCTCTCTTCCCTCAGCTGAAATAGCACATTCTAATCTGTGGCTAATTTGGCAAGATGTGGGTGTTTATTCCTAAGGCTGATGTGGAGCAGACTTGTACCAAAAGGAGTCCAGATGTGATTAAATCTGGAGAAAAAGTTTGATTTACGTAATGCGCTGGGACTCTGCTCATTTGTGGTTTTTCTGTGTCAGCTGGAAAGGAGTAGATGGTCATGATAATATTTAATATATAGTTAGACTTTATGATCTTGAAGGTCATTTCCAACCTTAATGATCCTATGATTCTATAGTAGAATCATCCCCAGATTTATCTTGATATGGCAAAGGTGTGAAGGAAAACACCTCTCCCTTTTTTCAGCCCACAGGAGGGCAACATCGAGCTGCAGCTGAAACTACCAGGCTTTGCCAAAGCAGGTGTACAGTTTACTAATTAAAGAATTGATGAAATGAATTAGCTAATTTGGATGTATTATAGGCTATGGCTATTTAGTGGTGTGTTGTCTGCATCTACTCTGACTCAGAGTGTGTTTGCTTTTGTGGTTAATCTCTAATTGTCTGAAATTGCTTTTGTCATATGTGGCCAACAAGAATGTTTTCTGAATAATAAAACCAAGTTGTTTGTTAGATGTTAGCTCTCTTTTCTTCATCCTTCTCTTCCCAAACCATATAGCATTGTTAAGTGCTCTGATGTGGAAAACAGACTATTAGGGTTATGATTTTGAATTTTTGAGTTATCTAAGAGTACATGTATGTTAAGAACTAGGTTACAAGGATCACAACCTGGGAATTGCATGATACTGATGAAGTTCAGTTATTTGGGTGAAATAGCTGCTGTAATGTTTAATGCAGGTATAATCACAGTAGTATAGCAAACATAGAGCACAAAGGGTTCTTGTTTTGCAGTAACCTGTTGTCTCCAGGCATTCTGATCACAGTCTTGAGCTAGGTGCTTCGAGAGGCTGAGAAGACAGACTGAAGAGAGCTGATAAATGAGGTAGATGTGTCAGGCTCTAAGGCTGAGAAGCCAGATCAGAGGGAACTTGTCAGCCATGCTTTCAGAGACTCAGGACATGTGGTGTTTTCAGGCTGCAGTCAGTTACTGAGCTAAAGCATTTCTTCCCATGTACAGATAGAAGAACATGCTAGAAGCAATAAGAAGGAGCACAGACATATCAGGGCAGGAATGGGAGCAGGTGTTTGGTACCTTTGCTTGTGTTACTGTGAAGGAATGAGAAAGCTCCAGACCCGGGGCATGGCAGAGCAGTCCAAGTGTAATGAGAGCTCTGAGCATCGTGCTGATACATGAAATGGTGCAGAAACTTTCAAAAGGGCAAGACAAACACAATGCTCCAAGCATAGAACCTGTGAGCTGTGGCCTCAGGCTGGATGAAGAAAGGCAGGACCAATGTGTTTTGCTTTTCTTATGGGAATATAGAGACCTCCATCATCATTGCCACAAACCCTTTCTGTAGATGAAATGAGGGAAGGTAGTAGAGAATTGATGGCTAAAATCTTGTCGAGGAGACACCTAAGGAGATGCAGCATACAGTCTGGTACCCATTTCCACTGGAGGATGCTGAATCCTATCCAGGTGATGGCTGAGTTGGTGGTGAGAGATGAGGAAGGGAGAGAGGGCTGACGACTGCAAAAGGGACATAAACATTTCTTCAAACCTCATCTCTGCTGTATCCCTTTGGTAAAGCTGATTTTGCCAAGACAATTACCAGGGGGCAGGCCCTTTTCTACAAGGGGGATGGAGACCCAGGTGCAGGTTGTGGTGTACCAGGCATGAATAACATCAGTGTTACTAACCAAAATGATCTGGAGGGCTAAAAAAGCCAAGTTATTTATTAAAAGTGCTGTATTTTATTACATTAACTGATCCACAGTCAGATTGAGAGAGCTTTTGGGTTTGATGCCCATACTCCCATGGATGTTGTTTTATGGATGTTGTATGTATCTTCATTCAGGCATGTTGTGCTCTTAGAGACAATTTGTTGCCAATTCAAACAAAATGTATAGTTTGGAAGCCCACCCCTCAGCCATATAAGCTGACAGTGTTTTTAAAGAGTCTGTAATTAGGCATTAATTTTGTGCCAAGTTCCAGGCTTCTGCAAGCAGGTAATATTTGAAGCCCCTTTTTAAGGTTCAGAGGAGGAAGGTATAAGCTAGGTCTCTACTCCCTTTATTTCTTTTTGCCCCCCTTTATTTCTTTTGGGCCCCCCCCCCTTTTCTTTTTGTGCCCTCTTTTTTTTTCTTCCTTCTCTCTTTTTTACTCTGTCTGGTTGGGTTTTTTTTCCCTCCTAGGGACTCCAAAGTATATTGGCACATACTAAACCAGCTTTGACAGGACATTGCAGGTGATGGATTGGTGTGCAAAGGATACCTCCTAGTATTTCATTGCAAAAGTAATTGTTTGGATGTGTATCACTTCTAGTTTAGCCAGAGGCAGATATGTAGTTCCATATAGCCAGTAAGATTAACTCTCTGTGGATTGACATTTTGGGAAACCAGCAATCTTGCAGACTCAAAAAAAAACCTCCAGTGGAAGAACAGCTCCCTGTCCATTTCGTTCTCTATTAGCAAATGTCCTTTTTGGGCCCTGGGGAACCAGACTGGCATTTGAAAACTATTCCAAAGCTTTATGCTTTAATGAAGAAAAAAAAAAAAAAAAAGGCAAAAAATTGCTCACTAGCAACAGTTTTATTTGTCTGTGCTCTCCTGGCCTTGCCAATAAGCAGTGTGTGTCCTCACATTAATTTACTCAACTCATTATCACCAAAGGTTAAATATAGGCACTAAGATGTTAATCAGAAGGCTCTTGTTCAAGGTGAGTGATCAAAACCAGTGTCTTCATTTAAAGCTTAATTACACTAATAAAATAACAAACAAACAAGCCCAGCTGCCTTTCATACTTTGTTAAAACTAACTCTAGTTTCTAGATGTGCATTTGAGTTATTTTTGATGGCTTATGGGGAAGGATTTCAGGGATTTTGCCCCACTCATATTTTAACTCATTCTCTTGCTTTGTCAACATCCAATGCTGCACACATCTGTACCAGGGAGGACTGCCCACTAAGGCTAAGAGCAGCCAGGTATATCAGATCCAGGATTAAAAGAAAAAAGAAAGGGGAGGGGGAGAGCACAAAAGAAGAACATAGAGGTGTCATGAAAATATGCAGATCATGCTGTGGATGGGCAAGAGGAAGGCTCAGGCTTGTGTCCAGCAAAGCACCTTCTTTGGCCACAGGATTCCCTGCAGCAGAGGGACTACTGCTGAGCCAGCCATATGCCATTGCAGCTAAGTGCTCACACAATGGGTGAAGCAATCCCAGGTCTTCCAGTGGTCTCCCTTTCACTCCCTGATTTACAGCCAGAAATCCCAGGTTAGCACACCAAGAGTAGGTAAATCCTTGTTTCAGATGAGCACAGTGTGCCCTGACTTGCCTCAAACTAGAGGTCTCACAAGTTGCTCAATTGTGCTTTTCATCTAGAAATTCCCTTCTCGTGTCACCTCTAATCTGAGTTCTCCAACCCCCTTTTTCTCTTCCTGGAGAGCTCTACAAACTTCCTCTGACAATGAGTGCTTTCACAAGCGACTTCTGCTGGCAGAGCCTCCTCCCAGCCCCCTGTGCTGCCTCATTGCTGTGATAGTGCCAGGTAAGCCATTGATGCTGAGGAGCTGCACAAACTGTGGAATGGGATGAGGAATATCTCAAAGGCATCACTACAGGAAATGCCTTGGAAGCTGATGTCTTAAATTCTCATGGATGTTCGTTGGATGTATTGGCAGATGGATGATAAAGCAAGTGGGATGATGTAGTATGGGAAAAAGAGATTCATAAAAACACAGACCATCAAAACAAAACCCCTTTTCTCTCCCTCTGCCTCCAAAGAACAAAGTATTTAGACTAGATGAACTTATAGCTCGGGTTTCTGCAACAAAAAGTGTCAAATGGCAAAACTTAGAGGAAAATCTGAAAGTGTAGGAAGAGACAGGATAGGGTGTTATTACAGGGGTTAATGTTGTTTGAACATAAACATGAAGGACTTCTGTTCCTTACTTCATAGCCTTGATAAATCAAAAGCTTCAGATAACATATTTTTAAACATTGAGCAATTATGACAATGCCTTGGACAAAGCTGAATGCATCCCATTTATCAGTTAGAATGGTATCCAGCCCAGTAGTTTGCTGCTAACATGTACTTGTGAGTACTTTCTGGCTTGGTTTGATTTTTTTTTGACTGAAAAATATGACTGCATTTCAAAGTGAAGCATGTGTCTTTTGTATGATCGTGTGTGTGTATAAACTTACTGATTTAAATTAATTCCTTGGCCTCTGGGCCCTTGGTATGTATGCCAGGACTAGGCTATGATTCACTGCTGTTGAGACCTTAAGGAGTAAATAAGGATGTGGCAGAAATCCATACAGCTGTAGCAATTGTCTTGTTCAGGATATGCAGAGTCTATGCCTAGGTCAATGAAGTAGATGAAAGGATGGGAAAAATTATCTGCTCTTTCCAAATTCTGTCACTAAGAAATTTGTTGAAGATCCCCTTGCAGTTGTGCACACCCACACAGACACAAAGTGTTCTCCATAAAAATTCAGTGCTCAGCATGCACTGTAGCCTCCATACATAATCCATTAGTCACCCAACTTCCTAGCCCTTGAACATTCATAAATGATTGGAAATGTATTCCCCTGCAGTGTGACTTCTTACTGTGGAGTAGGAGTCAGGGACTCGACAGAATGTTCTGGGAGCAGTACTGGGTGACTATAGGCAAAAGCCTCAGCTACACCATTGAAGGAGAACAGAGAGCTTTGTAAAGTAGGCCTGTGGGAGGGTTGGGATGACAGCTTGGTTGGTAGGAGACTGCACATGGAGACCACAGAGAGCTTAGTGGCAGCAGTGAAGTTAACAAGCAGAGTCTGTGCAGCTAAAAAACACAGACCCTACTACTGAAATGAAAAGGAGGTTGCTGTTAGTTTTTGACAGATGACCAGTGCCAGTCTCAGTGCTGTCTTGTAAAACTTCCACTATGCAGCTGTGCTTCACTAGCCAGCAAACCTGCTCCCTAGGTGGCTGTGGTGACATGGTATGTGGCAGAAACAAGCCCACCCCAGTGGTGCTCTGAGCCAGCCGAGAGCTACCTCGCCTTGTTAACACAGCACCGCCGAGTCAGTACATCCTGCAGAGAAACAAGAATATTAGTGTGGGCTCTGTGCCACCCTCATGCTGTCAGTGAACCCAAGCTGGTTCCAAGTGTCATATGGAGGTAAGAGACAATTTGTTTATCTAATTGTAAAAAAGATGAAAAGCTCTCAGGTGGGTACAAATACCTTAATTCTCCTGAAGTGCCTCGCTATGGAGCTGTACAAACCTCTTGCCTTGGCAGTTTGGCACTTGGCATGTCATTATCGGTTGAAGTCTAGGAATTCTAAAATTCATAACAGCATTAAGAAATTAAAATCCAAACCTCTGGATCATCAGTATAAAGTATCGTGCATCTTAACTTGCCTAGAATTCAGAGTTTTCATTCCGTTCTGCAACAGGGGAAATTTCTTTAAGCAGAGGAAAATGTGGCCAGTTTAACTCATTTAAATAATGTGTCAGAAGCAGAGGAGTACAGATGGAGTAGGGGCACAACTGATGAGTGGGTGGAGAATAACTATTACTCTGATGCTTAATATTATAGGCTAGCAGAAACTGAAGAGGAATGTTTTCATTACATTTTCTGCCTTCAAAAGATGGTAAATTAAGGATGCTCCCAGACAGCAAGGTGTCTTTTCAAAAGAAGCAAGGAAACAGCAGTGAAAATGATGTGTGAGACATTCTTTATGCTCTGAAGAATGAAAATGCAGGATGCTGGATTATGGAGCTCTGCTTATAGTGTAATTTGTCATGAAAAACTGTAATTTCATTCTCCGCCATCTCTACCTATTCTAAGATTTAAATACTTAGCATTTGTGTAGTGACAGAAGATAAAACCTTCAATAGAGAGCCACAGACAACAAATCAACCTTTTCTCATGTTTTTTTCTACTGATATTTTTGAGCAGAAATGTCAATTCTGGAGGAAATACTTAGAAGACCAGTTAAGGAGACAATATATCTGGAAGCAGTAACTACAAGGGGCATATGCTGTTCTCACTCTGGGGAAGCAGCAGTATAGGTGACTATTTGCTTTACTATGTTAGTTCAAAATATCTGCATGGCTGGGAAGGAAAACAATGATTTTTCAAGAATAAGTACCATAAAGGAAAGAAAGGAAAACAGGTAGTATTTTAAAATCTCTTATTTTTTTGAGGATTTGACAATCTGATTGACAGAAGCAGTCCTCTACCCAGCAAGTATAGATAATTCTGAGTTCTCAGTTGTCAAGCTGGAGTTGGGAACCATTAGATCCAGTAGTATACCAATGCTGTCTTGAATTGCAGAGCCTCAGAGCTGGTGTTTGTGTCTCCCTGGGCATTCCTGTAACCACTGGGAGCAGTGACCAGAAAGCAGTTCTTGACTTCAGGATCGAGCATCAAGCTCCTTTATCAAAGAAGAGATCTGTAAGCTGTAGTATCCTTTCTGGATAGAGACAATTTATACAACTAACCCACAAATCTGGTATTCTTTAAACCTTGGTAAGGGCCAGATGCTGTTCATTTGAACTGACTAGACAATTTTCCCTTAGGGACTTTGTAAAGAGAAGCACCTGACTAAAGAAAACTGTGCTAGGCTTCTTGTTTGAAAAGATGCTCTTTCAGTTATTCCATTGAAATAAGCATTTCTGTTTCATTTCTTCCTAAAAAGAAGTCAGCAGTGGTGGAAACTTTGAGTTCAGTGCATGCACAAAACGAGCAAACCAATACTGGCACTAAGCACTGGCACAAATGCTCAGCTGTGTTTTGAAAGGGCCATCTCCAGGAGCAGAAGACAAGTTCAACTGCACAGCTTTCATAATATTTTCCAGAGTTTACTGTGAGTGCTGGTGGTTTTCAAACTTCCAAGACTTATTCCATCAAGCCAAAGAAGAAAATATCACCAACATATATGTTGGAATATTGTATTTGGATCCAGCTCTTTTTGGGTATGCTGCTATAACAATGGAATTCTTTCCAGCACATACCTTAAAAGACTTTAGAAAAGGACAAGCAAAATGGTTGGATTATTAGCAGTTCTAAATACACATCAGAAGAATTTATTTTAAAATTCTAATTACATACATTTGGATGTAGGCAAAAAACCTAATTCATAGTAGTGCCAGACAGCAAAGAGTACTCTGTCTTAGTTTTAGTGGCAGGACCCTTGTAAACTTCTTCCTGTAAGGCCAAGTTCTTTCATTTATTTAAGTGGGACAGTTCTTATCTTTACATACAAGAAGTAATTGCTAATTTGGCTCTTTATTAAAGTACACAAGGGAAGAATATATATTTCCCAAAGTTTACGAATTAATGAGTATTTGTCCTGGGCATTTTGTTGCTGTTCATATATTCACTGAGTTTTCTCTCTGCTAGCTGTCTTCTCCATAGATTTATGTGGGATACCTTTAGCAATTAAAGGGTTTTAGATAGTCTCACTATAGTAAAATAATATGTGCACTGCCATCTTTCATATGTTTCCTCATACCTCTTCCCTCCTTAAAACTTAACTGCACAAATCCTACTATTTAAAAATAATTGCATAGCTTAATCCCTTCTATCTTTTATAATGGGATGATAGGCTTTTCTCTGTGTATTTAACTTAAAAGTTAAAATATTAAATGTGCTTTTGTGAGACATTATATAAAACTATTTCTGCATTGGACACCTTAACATCAGTCCCTTTCCTCTCCTTAAAATAGATGCATATGTTGGCTAGTATATACTGTCTGTTATTAAATATCTTTATTACAGCCCTTGTGTCTTGAAGCTAAGAGAGTTTGACTTGTGATCATTGACCATCACTGAACTTCCATACAACTAATTAAGCAGTTTCTTGATATGAAGAGCTATTACAGGCAGCTTTACAAATTGTGGATGAGTGATGTTACTACTAGCTGTGATTTCATAATCATTCCTGATTCAGGTTTAGATGATCTGTATATACTTATGTAATAACAATGAAAATAATAAAAGCCCAGGACTGCAGGAGCACTCAGACCAGGTCAGACCAGGTTATCTTTAGAGAATGGTGAATTTAGCAGAGATAAGTCAAAATCCTCTTTGTTGTCTGTAGCCTTAATTCACTTTGAAACCTAATAAATGGTTAGGTCATATTTGGAGTTAAATGCAGTAATACTGGTTAGAAACCAATGTGCATTAAGCATTTAAAAAGAAAGAAAAAAATTTATACAAAACAAAACCGGAAACATCTTCGTTTTGTCAGCTCTTTTAGTTCCCAGGAAATACCTAACCATTTTCACATCTTTTTGGAGCAAACACAATCCTTGTGCTAGCACAAACCACTACTATTTAGTCAGTGTCTGCAGACAGGCTTACAGCTTTGGAGTCAGGTAAGATGAGAAACTCCTCATAATGTGAATAGGGAAACCAGACCCACACACTTGCACATTTGAAAGAAACAAGCCAAAACTTTGAAAATTCTTAATTTAATATTAAATTTGATCCCCTCTCAAAAAAAAAACCAAAAACAAACACACCAAAAAAACCCAAAAAACAAACCCCAAAACAACCCAAACACCTGAAAGTAGTATTTTGGTTGAACAGAATGCATCAGTAGGCAAATCTGGAATGTCTATGCAGATTTCAATTATTCTGAATATAAATATTAACATTTCAGATAGGATTGATGAACAAAGGAAAAAAAAAAAACCAAAAACTTTTTTGTGATATTATGGACACCTAAAGGCACATATCTGATTTTGTGGGCCTGTATTGTGGTTTTCTTTATAGATACTTACATATGTGTATAAATGTATAGCAAATTCCCTGTAAAAATAAAATAGAAACCTCTCCCACTGAAAGAGCAATTTGAGGGGATGTGAGCTGGATTTAGGATAAATATAGCAATCTTGCCATATCACACAAGGGTGCAGTTTCTTCACTGTAAACATTTCTGTGCATGTGTTACCTTTGCCTTCTGTACTCTATGGTGAAGAGAAGTAACTTCAGATGCTAATGGGAATATTCAGATACCTTTCTGAGTGTATGCTTGCCAGATGATATTCAGCATTTCTCTGCTTGAAAACAAATTTAGTAGACACTTTAATTTCAGTAATTAAGATAATATCCACGGTTTAGTTATGAAATTGAAAATGTTTAATGGAATCATGTATTACTTCCCTGTGCTCTGGGGGTCTTCTGATATTTTTCAAATCTTGATTACTTAAAAGTCCAAGTGTAATGTCAAATTAGTATTCAGAAAGAATGTTTGAATCTTCATGCATTATTTGATCAGGCTAAGTATGCATCCCACTTTGATTAAGATTTTGCTGATCTCGGAGTAAAATCATTAAACATTCATAAGTGACCATTGCTTTTTCTCCTCCTCAGGAATGTACTGACACATTTCATGCAATTATTTGTCTCAAGTATCTTCCTGAACTTTTAACCTCCTTTACATTCTCTTATGCCTACTTATCTTAAGTCCAAAAGTCTTAATTTCAAGTCATTTTAAAAAGCTAATATACAATTCATTTGAGTTCAGTGGAAGTAAAATTATGAGAAAGTACCCTGTCATGGAAGGGCTCATTGCTAATTAACTACATGGGTGGTTTCCTTTGAGGAATAACTCCTCTCAATTTAATTCCCAATTTAAAATGTCTTTGAGACTAGGCTTATCTTTTAGAAAAGACATTTCTGAAAGTGATGGCTGGATCATGTTGTCCTCCAAAGGCTGCTATCACCTACATCTCCTGCTCACACAGCTCAATCACATGAGGATAGACAGGGAGTTTAATCCTCCAGAGATTTGATTTTAGTTTTTATTCTTTTAGCTCAGCTTCCCAAGTACACTTGTGGACTTGCTTTTTAGCACTCCTCTAACCTAATCCCTCCATTTTTTGTCATTATATTATTTGTGCATGGTCTGATGTGAGAGAGCTCCAAGCTGTGCACCAGTGCACTGAGCCCATGTCGAGCCCCAGGCTGTGCTGCAGCTTCCAGGCACCATCTCCTGCTCCCAAGGGGAAGATCCAAGCCACCAGAAACCAAGCTTTTCCCTGGGGTGCTCGTGGACCTGTCTGAGCAGGTATATTAACCTATCCCACCCTTGGGGGATTGTGTGGCCCTGTATGGAGAAGTGGTATGTAAGGAGAACTGCTCACAGTCCTGTGAGACCCATGGGTCTATGGCTTTCTCTTCCTCCTGTGCTTTGTGTAAAAGCCCAAAAGAAACAGATGTAAGCCATTATTTTCAGAGTCTGCAATATTTTAATGCTGGAATACTTAGAAAGTGGTTTGAATAGCTAGGTATGCAAAGCTGGGAGAGTAACCAGACTTTTTCCATCATTTCAGTGTAAAAATTCCATTTTAGAAGTCTATATAAAATGCTCTTAAATATCTAGTCTTTTTACTAAAACATTTGATGTGTTTAAAAATTTCAGATGTGTGCTTATTGCAATTAAAACTAATGATAAAACACATTTCAAGAGTAGGGATTAATCAAAATACTTGATTATTCATTACTGGAAAAAAAACCTGCACAGAATTTTAAGTTATTGGACTTGTTTGCTTTTGATACCTTGGTTTAAAGTTAATGTATATTGAATCCTAAGTAGGATTCTTGGTAAAAAATAGGAAGGATATGCCTGTGTTGGAAAAGAATGATATTCAGTTTATATTCTCAGGAAAAGCTAGATTAGCTTCATTGAAGATGAACTATAAAGCTGATTATATTAATGATTTCTAAAGCTTAAGAAAGATGTTACTGTTAATTCTTAGAGATTCTTCCCCCCTCCTCTTTTTATCTTACATGCTTTAATTAGAAAGCTAATGCATTACTGATAGCAGAGATACCAGGGAAGAAACTTTTAGTCACTAATGACAGATGAGACTTTTAATCAAATTATTTAAAACATTGCAGGGTAGCTTGTTTTGAAAGTACCTTTTTTATATCAGAAATCAAGAAGGGAAAAATTTCTTATGTATCCTTCCATACTACAAATTGAAATCCAGAGCACAGGATTTGTAGTAGTTGTCCTTAGAGTTGAAAATTGAAAAATGTCTATTGCTGATAGTTTAACTCTTTAAAGAGCAAAATATCCTGCCGAAAACCACTTTTTTGCCTAAAGCTATAAAGCAAATTTTTGTAGTGTCTTGCTTGCTTTTCTGTATTTAGGACCTTCAACTAAGCCAAGGGAATAAGAACATTTCCACCTGCTCTTCTCATTATGTCGCTTACTAGCATGTGTAAACTGAATGTAATTACTACTAGATGAATAAATGAGTCAAAAGGTCCTAATTTCTATTTCAGAATTAAAAGCGCATCCTTTTGCAAACCATCACTGAAACCTTGTTTTCAAGTATTTTGCAATGTTTTTTACTATCCTAAAAAAATAGATATGTTTTTGATTTTGCTAAGCTGTTGTCATTCTCTTAAACAAAGTTTCTATTTGTATTATTTGAATTTCATATATCTATATGGTGGCCAACTTAAGGCAATTTTACCGAAGTATTCTCCTGGATGAAGTCTTTAGGCAAAGGAAAACTAGAAGTCTTAAAAGATTACCATACTTAATACAGAAAAAAATAGCTGTTTTCTAAGAAAAAAAAAAAAAAGTGTTTTTACTTCCTCCACTGTCCTCAAGGTTATCAGAGAACAAATGGAAAAAAAAGAAAAAAATATTTGGAAATAGAAAAATACTGAACAGGTTTTCAACAGCTCTTTTAGAGATTAAAATAAAACCTTAGTGCTCCTTTTCCAGATTTTCCTGATTTGAACCACAGGATTTTCTGACATCGTTATTTAATACCATGAATTTGTCAGCTATCTATCTAAATATCCATGATAATTTAGAGTATCAGCAAGTATAACTTGCAAAAATATATTAAAACATCATTAACTTGCTAATATTTCAAACCACAGTCTTGTCTATTTTTTTATTGGTTTTTCTGTTTGGTTTTTTTTTTTTCAGTTGTTGTTTAATTTATCTTTTGATGGCAGCAAATTCCTTGTAAGTAAAATTTTTACCTTATTAACTTTCAGGGTCTATACATCAAGAGCAGACTAGAGAAGGGCAGGTGGGTGATGCCCATAAATGCCTTTCACTACTAAAATACAGAAATCCATTAAGATCTGTAAAATTGGGTTTAACTTGCTGATTACCAGTGAAGCTGGTGAGGTTGCAAGACGAGAGATTTCAGGTAGTTTCATCTTTAGAAATTGCTCCAGGTTCTTTGATGATTATATGTTATTACTTTGCTGAGACTTGTGTGTGACTTCCACATATGCTTTGCTGCCTGGTACCTTCTTGAAGGGATCTTCAGTGCTGCTAAAACAGAGAGATCTAGGTCCTGAAGGGATCAATATTATACCTCATATTGCTCACTTTATCTTTAAGTGTGGCTTTGTTTTCAGTCTAGCTTAAGAGCAATAAGGCCACTTAGTGCAAAACTGCTTTGCTGATGTGTCTGAAATGGGGATGCTGGCTCATGCACAGTGTTTGTAAGCAGGTGGCATTGCCCACTGTCATACCCTAACCTACCTATTAGAAATCTCATTTGCTCAATCTTCCACCTTCTTTTTCTTGCAGTATCAGAACTGCCTTCCTTGATGTAGAAGAAAATCCTTGCTACCCAAAAAGTCTCCCTATTGCCATTGCACAGAAAACACTTTCCTGTAACATAACCTGTTGTGCACTGTAAATGACACCTGCTCTCCTGTGTAAAGATTTCTAGGAAGGGTTCAACTGGATGGAAACTGTTGTGCCAGTATTAGAAATACTTTTATTCCCATTGCTCCCTGTTCAATCTATTCTTTTTTTTGCTCATATTGACACACAAGTTCATTGATGCTGTGGCTGTGCAGATTGCTCCAGCACTGTTTCCATGACAGTAAAAAGGATCAGTAAAGCATCTGTTTGTGGATGCCTGTTGGTTTTTGTCTAGTAGTAGCTGCAGTGCAAGGCCCATAATGTTTAGGTGGTTTCTGTGGCAGACACAATTACTGATCATTTAATAATGAAGACAAAGTAGAATTAGGATTCTTTATTGTGGCGAAAAAAGTAGTGCTTGGGTACCAGATACAGACCACAGTGCCTTCAAACTGCAATTTCTGTATTTGATTAATATGCTAAATATGTGGGACATATTAGATCAGATTTAGCGGTGTAAATTGAAGTTAATTGAAATGTTTTGAAAGGGTTACAATAAGAAGGCTTTTAGACTTGAGACTTTTATTTTGGGATTAATATTCTAAATGAAGTTGTTTAACCCATACTGTTTCTGTCACTGCAGCAGTGATTTACAGGGGTTACCCACAGTGCTACGTGGCTATTATATATATAGTGTGTGTGTATACATATATATACACACACACACAGGCTATTACACTGATGATAGAACACTCTGTCACTGCAACATATTTGCACAAAACCTCCACTCTTCTTCTCTGTCCTGAAGAAGTTAAGTGCAGATCTAACATAATTAGCTCTGTGTATGTAATGTTTATGTGGGACAGTCATTCCAGATGCAATGAATGTGGCAGTTTGAATTCAGGGCTGGCCACAGTAGCTTCTTCTCATCTCTGCCCTCCTGAGAGGGAAGGGACAAGAAGTACGGAGCAAGGCAGGCATTGCTGATGGTTCTACTACACTCAATTCTTTCCATTTTCCATAGTTTTGTAAACATACCATGCAACCTATGGGATATTACAAGTCTGAGTTGCAAAGGTAGCAGGAAACACCTGACTGCAAGTCATCCTTTAACCATTTGACTCAAAATTATATTTCATGAAGTACTTTTATTTTTTAAAGAGAGAATTCTAGAAATCTGCAAGAACACCCGAGGTTTGGGCCTAAATATCTTAACAGATTTTTGTTGTTATACTTACCAAACCACATCGTTATTGTTGGAGCTTGTGCTGGAGGTGCAGAAGCTGCTAGACCGTTTTGGTAAATGGCATGGAGGGAAACTGGAAGGAGAATTAAATCCTCAGTTTATGTCTATTGGCCTGCAGGCATAACTACATACCTTCAGTGCACTTAAAGGAGTAACAATAGCTTGCCAAATACGCTTTTAATTCCTTATGATTTAGTGGATAACTTAGGTGCCTTGCATTTATATTTTCCTGTCACTCCATTTTCTACTTTTAAGTGATCTCTTTTTCTGTTCAAGGTTTGTCTCATATTTTTAAAGCCCCAGTTACAGACCAGTGGTGATAAGCAACGCAGTCCTAAAACTATTCACAGATGGTCCCATTCATCCCAAGCATGAATACAGGCTGGGCAATGAGTGGATTGAGAGCAGCCCTGTGGAGAAGTACTTGGGCTTACTGGTGGATGAAAATGTGAATGAGCCACTGAACGTGCACTGGCAGCCCAGAAAGCCAATTGCATCCTGGGCTACATCAGAAGTGTGTCCAGTAGACTGGGGTATGTGATTCTTCCCCTTTACTCTGACTTTATGAGACCTGCCCCACCTTAAGTAATGTGTCCAGACCTGGGTCCTCCACCATAAGAAAGACATGGATCTGCTTGAGTAGAAGATGGTTGGGGTCTGGAGCACCTACTAAGTTTTTGCTACAGGAACAGGTTGAGACAGTTGGGGTTGTTCAGCCTGGAGAAGAGAAGGCTCCAAGGATATTTCTTAGTGGCTTTCCAGTACCTGGAGGGGCCCACAGGAAAGATGGGGAGGGACTGTTTGCTGGGGAGTATAGTGATAGTACAAGGTGTAACAGTTTCAAGCTGAAAGAGGGTAGATGTAGATTAGATATTAGGAAGTAATTTTTTTACTGTGAGGGTGGTGAGACATTGTAACAGGATTCCCAGAGAAGCCGTGGATGACCCCACCTTAGAAGCGTTCAAGGTCAGGCTGGATGAGACTCTGAGCAACCTGATCTAGTGAGAGGTGTCCCTGCCCATGGTGGTGAGGTTGCAACTAGATGATCTTTAAAGTCCCTTCCAACGCAACCTATTCTATCATTTAATGATAAAAGTAGGGAGTGAGCAGAAAGCAGATGGACATTTGGGAAGTTGTCTGTTTAGGCACTTTCTCGCAAAGATCAGATCTGGAACCTAAATTAAATCCAAACAGACTCTTTTTTTTTTTTTTTTTCTTGCACACCAATAGTCTTACTAAAACCCAGTATATGTGTCTCAAAATTAATTGTATTAGTCTAGTCTTAATAGTATAGGATAATCTACATTGTCCACCACCTTAATCATAAATTGCAAGCCCTTTCCACCCACCCTTGCTTTCAAGTGGAGCTCATGTGCAGAAATCCTCTCGCCCTTAAAGCCAATCCATGTATTGGAACAGTTGCAGTTAATACATTGACAGCACGAGCCATTTGCAAACAGATGAGGTTAACAAACAAGTCAATTTTATTTTCAGGAAAATACAAATTATCCTGGTTGATAGATCAGTATTACCATGTCCCTAAGTTAGAGGTCCCAGTTCTTTTTGTCACAGGTTCAGTTGCATCCCAATTATCAGTAGAACTGAACAGAATTTCAACACTGAGATAAGCAGAATATTAAATGCAGTCCTACTTCCAAATCCATCAATGACAGTGTTCAGCTTGTCTGGGCAGGAGCATAACACCCTAGAGTAAGTCCTAATCCCATAAGAATGGATCTTAAAAATTCCTGTACCAGTTCAATATCTATTCTGAATATCCCCATTAGAAACACTAACTGCTCAGGTGGATCACCTCTGAACTGAGGCTGGTTGTCACTTTGGTAGAGCTTCAGAAAATGCAACAGCAAATGAGCAGACGTGGTTAGATAGAAGTCTTCTCTGGTCTTGTTTCCTATGGAAGAAAGAGGGAGGGTGTAAACTCATAAACCTACCAGAGAAGCAGGATTTCTTGGGAAGAGAACCTTTGTGTAAGGGCCAGACTTCATGTGACACAGAAACATTGTGGGGTCCCAGGGCTGGAGGACTGATCTCTGAGCAAGCTGCAATAAGAAGAGGAAATTCCAGCCCGCTGGGGATTTGCTGGTATGAACAACAGGGGTGTGGGAGGGACCACCATGAGTTTCTTCCCTAGCACAGCTTTCCTTTTTCAGTCCACAGTATGACTCCAAGCACTTTGAGTGCTATTAACTCCTTCATGCTGCCAGAAAAAAGACAAGGAGTAGTTCATCAGGAGTGTAAAAGGGGAAAAAAAAAATCCTGCAGATGATAATAATGCAGGACCAAGATAAATAAACAATATTTTTTAATAATGTCATCAAATATTTCTAGTTCTTTCTTATTTATTTATTCTAAGTATCCCTTCCTGCTTCACCACTCTTGCTACATATGGAAAATTAGATAGTTTGTGTTCTCTAACTTTTCTGCTTGATTTAACCATTTGGAGGCATAATGACTTGGAGAAATTAGGCAAAAAGCCCATGAACTACCAAAGTCACAAATCTAGAGACACATGCTGTTCAGAGCCAGTATTTCTGCTGGAAAATGGCTGCAGAGCTCATTGCTATAATTTCATTTAGGAATACTGACTTTCCAAGTTGCTGACATACAATGGTATGAACAACAGCATTCCTCCTGCTTTTTATGTGAAATCAAAAGGTCTATTTTCTATCAATTTATTTCTTAGATACCATTTTTCCAAATTCATACATCCAAGAAATAATTACATCAATTTTGTGTACTCCAAAATTGGTTTTAATGCCTTATTTTCAGGAAGCAAACAATGTTCAGGCTCCAAATACAGAGTACCAGATCTAGGTTCATTGTGATTATCAGGCAGTTTGAATTATTTGTGGGTATGACCCAGAGGTCTCAGAAGCATATAGAATATGAGGCAATTTTAATTTTAGTTTTGATGGCACTTGAAAATAGAAGACATGGAAAATGCCAAAGTAGGTTTCAGATTTAAAATTTTAAAAGACACATCTGTCCTGTCATTTTTATTTTTTTTTATCCAGCCAGTACTGAACACCATATTTGCTCTGCTTTAATAACAAGGTGATATCAAAGAGTTTGGAGCTTCCAATGCACAGTGCCATCCACACCCTTTCTTGACATATGCCAACAAATCCCTTTTGTACTCTTAGCGAGATCAGGTATGGACCCACTTGGTCCGTGCTCACTTGGCCAGAGGTGGTGTGGCCTTTTTGGGGCTTTAGTGCCACCTAAGACTTGCTGTCACTTTCTGCTCACTCCTTGGATGGGTTAATCTCAGTTGATCCCCTGCTGGGTGTACTTCAAGGAGGCTTTTCCTTTTTCCTTTCAGTAATATAATCACAGAATGATAGAATTGGGTTGGAAGGGACCTTAAAGATCATTTTGTTCCAACCCCCCCTGCCGTGGGCCGGGGCACGTCTCACTTGGCCAGGTTGCTCAAAGCCCTAACCAGTAGTGGAGCATCCCAACCTTCCCTGGGAAACCAGTTTCAGGGTCTCAACACCCTCGGAGTGAAGCATTTCTTTGTATCTAAATCTACCTGCTTTCAGTTTGAAGCCGGGTCCTTTCTTTCTTCAGTTTGCCCAGGTCTTCCTTTTTTTCCCCTGTTTGAAAATGATGGTCATGTTTCTCTTTTTCCAGTCAGTGGGAACTTCACCAGACTGCCATGACTTTTCAAATAGGATGGGAAAACAGCTTAGCAACTTCATCCATGATTTCCCTTAAGACCCACGGATGGTGCTCGTCTGGTCCCACAGACTTGCACACCTTCAGATGTAGATGGTCTTGAAGCTGATCTTCATATCTGTTGGGCAGCTATTCCTTCTCCCCATCCATGCCTTTGCCTTCTGCAACTTGGGTGGTGTGGTTAGAGCCCTTACCAGTGAAGACTGGGGCAAAGATGTCATTGAGTACTTCAACCTTCTCCATATCCCTTACAACCAGGTATTGTTTTTCCCCCTACAGAGTTCAGCAAAAACAGAACTGGTGGCTTTTTCTCTCATACTGCTGCAGTTGACAAACGGGGATGGAGTCACAAAGTCTTTTTTGTTTCTCAAAGTCACATTTTTTCTATCTGTGCCCTGAAAAGAAAGTGTGATGCACAGAGCTGTCCTTTCAGGGACCCAGTCAAGCAGAGTTCAGAGAGGTAAATGGAAAAGGAAATGTACTGAGGCTCTCTGAAGTATTAAAGATGTTTTGATACAATATCCAGGATATTACTATCACACCTGTGTAACACAGCTGTAAGAAAAAAACCATTGCATCTCCCACCATCCTCAGAAATACCTGATAACACTTTTTTTTTTCCCCAAAAAAAATGCTTTAAGATATGTTGATGTTTATGTTCTGTATCAGGTATTCCTACCAGT
This sequence comes from Ceyx melanurus, assembly GCA_024611195.1. Lineage (NCBI taxonomy): Eukaryota > Metazoa > Chordata > Aves > Coraciiformes > Alcedinidae > Ceyx > Ceyx melanurus. The sequence goes on from JANHGL010008450.1 coordinate 84,157, forward strand.
GGGAGAAGGAGTAAACAGATGCCTGACTACTGTAGCACTTTTTATTATACACGGTCTTAATTCTTGGCAAAAATAAAATTCATCAGAAATGCACTTGGTGAAGTCTTCCAGATTTCCATATTCAGAGTTTAACACAATGCTTTAAAATAGTAAAATTATACCCAGATAATAATTATATAGGCTAGTAATAATGTAAAACAGCTAGAGAGGTCACATACATGTATTTTATATATTATTTTTAAACTTTTTTTTTATATTTTATATATTATTTTTATAATCTATAAAACATTTTAAAATGTTATTTTTTTAAACAGTTAAGACAGTCCATGTAATTAGTCTTTTATGATAATAGTGATTTACCCCATTGCTGACATATACCCCTAACTGGTATTTGCAGAGGTAGTAATCAGCATCAGGAATACCTACATACTGTACTGTTAGGTAAGCCTCACCTCCATCCATAGGAAAGTTGTGTTCGACTAACCTGAGAGCCTTCTCTGGAGGTGGGACTGAATGGGTCGTTGCAGGGAGCACTGGATGGTGTCTGTCTTGGCATCAGCAGGTCTTTTGACACTGTGTCCCATAACACCCTCGTGGGGAAGCTCAGGCAGTGGGGGTTAGATGAAGGGATGGTGAGATGGGCTGAGAACTGGCTCAACAACAGAGCTCAGAGGGTCTGTCAGTGGCACAGAGTCCAGTTGGAGACCTGGAGCCAGTGGTGTTCCCCAAGGGTCAGGTCCAGTCTTATTCAACATCTTCATCAATGACCTGGATGAAGGGACAGAGTGGAACCTCAGCCAGTTTGCTGATGGTTGGAAACTGGGAGGAGTGGCTGATACCCAGGAAGGCTGAGCTGCCATTTAGTGAGATCTGGACAGGCTGGAGAGCTGGGCAAAGGAAATGTGATGTTCAACACGGATAAGTGCAGAGTCCTACATCTGGGGAGGTGGGGGAGAATTACCACATGCCACATGATGAAGAATTTCTTCCCTGTGAGGGTGATGGAACCTGGAACAGGCTGCCCAGGGAAGTTGTGGAGTTTCCTTCTCTGGAGACTTTCAAGACATGCCTGGGACTGTTCCTGTGTGGCCTGCCCTGAGTGACCCTGCTCTGGCAGGGGAGTTGGACTCGATCTCCAGAGGTGCCTACCAATCCCTACCAGTCTATCATTCTGTGTATTTATGTCCTCACATGCATGCCTGTTCAGAGACTGGGGAAAAATAGTACAAGCACTAAACTAAAGTATAAATCCTATTGTGGAAGAGGTTAGGTGAGAAATGCATATAATGTATTTAAAAGAGTCAACTAGGTTTAAAACCAGATGTCATAGGCCTCAATGAAATAATTTCCTCTTGCTATTGTACTCATTAGCTGCCCAGATGGTGTTACTGGTCTCTTGAACAGATGGTCTCTACTGCTTTTCTAAACTCCAGAGTTACTGGATGACAGAGGTATTTAATTTTGAGGTTCCTTAAAAAAAAAAAAAAAAAAAAAGTCCTGTTTTAGATTTACTTTTTGACAAGAGTCAAAAGTACAAGAGTACTATTTGTCCAAAAGCTTAAATCCCTGTCACTTTATTTCTGGAATAATTCACAGTCTTTGTATCCAACTTTTGCTGTATTGTGCTGCTCTGGGTCTCAGCTCTGAGTCCTTTCTTCTATTTTCTGTCTAGTGGCTGCTACACTTCACCCATCACCCTGTGCAACTGAAAAGAAGGCACCATCAAGGAAGCTTTGCTTGCAATAGCATCTGCCAGAGAAGCTCGGATACTTTCAGTAACTCTGCATTTGTTTTCTTGGGTAAGAAAAGAACATTTGTTTCAATTACTGAGATCTAGTTAAATAGGAATAGTTCCATTAACCAACGTTATGACTACAACCAGTCTTAGTATGACACAATCCAGCAGCTGAGTTCAGAAGACCAAGCTCATTCTCATCTGTCTTTATGCAGCATGTAGTTTTGTCTGGCAGTGTGGATCGTGCCTATATAGTTAAGTATGTTTAAATATTTCCTGGCAGTATAAGAGAGGACTGTAACAACTATCAATGCTGCAAATTTCACTGAACATTTTATAAGCTCACAGTTTATGTTGCTGTTTAGTTTTGGTTTACTTTTCTAGCATGTGTTTGCTTAGAAAGGCCTCAAGCTGCCAATATCTCAAGTGAATTTTAAGTTAACAACTTTGCTGCCTTGTTTTATATTTCTAAAAATTATGTTGGGGAATTTAGTACTTGTGAAACTCTAATAGCTTTAGGGCTGAATTCAAGACAAGGATCTATAGCAGCAGAGCTAGCACACACCACGGCAGATGGATAGAGAAGCTGCAACTCCCATTTGCTCAGAAGGCATTGCATAAAGCCAAACCTGAGTGCAAAAACTGTGAGTTTCTGTTAGACATAGGAGATATACCAGGTAGAGTTCCAGAGGGGCTGCAAGGCTCATCCAAACACACTTCCAGCTGCTCCCACATGGGGAAGGATGCCTGAATCCTTCCTCCTAGACACAATTCAGATAAGTGGCTTTCTGGACAGAAGAACCTCAGCTGTCACAGAAAAAAGTGTGACTAATATCTCATTACAAATTACTGTATAACTTGACTATAGCCTCACTCCAGATGACAGAGCTTCCTCACCTATCACGTACAAGTTGGCTGCCAACATCACAACTTCTCTGGCTGTGTCTCAATCATGCGACAAAAATGACTGGCAGATATGAAACAGGATAATCCCATCATTTTTGCATGTCTCAGATCATCCAGCCTTCATAAATCTAACATAATGACATATTAATTTATACCATATTGATTTTAATTTTTTTTTTTGTAGTTGGCTATACTTGCTCATTGTCTGTGTGAAAGATCATCTAGCATGTAAGTGACTGCAAACAAAGGTTTCATCATGTGGATTGAGCCTGTCTATTCTCATATGCTTGAAGGAGCTGTATTTTTACACTTCTTGCCGAGCACCTAATGGGATGTAAATTTCCTGACACCATGTCAGAAAAAGGCTTACACAAGGGTAAAACTATCATGTAATTACTTGCACAGAAGGGTTTTGCTTTGTTTTAGAAGTCAACAGAACCAGGGCTTTGCTTGCTCTTTTATCTGATTTAGTACCCTCTTGCTCAGAAGAGACCAAGGAGGGTACCTCTCTTGCAGTTTTTATTACATTCCGAACTAGCCTCTTAATACTCTTCCTAAGTTTAATTTTTGACTGATATGAGCCATTTGAGAAGACAGACCTGAAGACAAATTCCTACAAGTGAAAAGTGACCCCAGAGCCTAAGGAGTCCTTAAGGAAAATTTTGACCTTCATAGTCCACAGACTATCCATCTTCCTTGCTCTGCTGTCCTGCAAGTACTTTCCTCAGAGAGGGTACTTAGGCTGTGTCACAATGGCTCCTTAGACCTGTAACAACTGCTCTCCGTTAACCCCCTCTCTCCCCAGAGAGGAAGAGAAAGGGAATAAGGGAGAGACTCAGCCATTAGTAGAGGAAACTAGAACTATAGGATCTTTAATGAAAATAATAAAAATTTCTATATACGAATATATACAAAACCAGTATTGAACCCAGCCCCTCCTGATGGTAATTACATCATTGTCACCACTGATGCTATGGAGCAGGCACTGGGAGAGTCCCAGACTGGGCCAGCAGCAGAGGGGAACTGTGTTCAGGAGCTGGATTCTGCTACTGGATTCAGGAACACATAGATCAGGACTGAAGGCAGTAGTCAAAGTCCTCCCTGGATGCTCCAAGGAAGAAACCAGAGGATGACCTGAGCATACAAAAGACAGCAAAGTGGCTAAGAGGGCAAAGAGAGGGGCAAGACCCTCAGCTTTATACTGGATATGATTTACATGGGATAGAATCCCTTGTTCAGATTAGGGTCACCTGTCCTGTCTATTCCTCCCTGCAGGTGCAGCCTTTTATTTTCTGCACATCCTCCCTCCCCCCACTCCAACATGGCACTATGGTAATTTTCTCTCAAATATATTTTTTTAGTTTCACTATCAATCTATGTGGTTATCTCTTAGATCCATTAGAAAATTTAAAACCCCACAGGTTTGTTTTACAATATTACCTGAGTTTATATGCTGTTCTGGCACATAAATCAAACTCTAAAGGGACCAGCTAGCTTAGGAATTATCTCAAGGCTGTAGCAAGAATGTGACTAGTTATTTTTTTCAATATAGGTCTTCCTTGAACCCTCTGCTTCACCACATAGTGTGGATTTATAACCTCCTTGTTGCTAAACCAGCATTTTCAATATTGTCTGGAGTAGGGCCATGGATCTGCTTGCCATGGGATTGATCAAATTAGCTTTTTGATAAATAGTAGGTGGTTAAGACTGCCAATAGTGTAAAGTAATACTCAGGGAATAAAATAAATGCGCTGTAGAAAAAATAATCTTTTATTTAATAATAATAAATGATTAAATACTTGTGTTGAATATCAACACTTCAGGCAGTATGTGCTTGTACATAAAGATAACAGTTACCTGGCATGTAAAGAGAGCTAGCTGATAAAGACGTAAAACACCCTTGCTGCTTCAAATACCTTTACCACATATTTTTTCAGTACTTCAAATATTCAAATATTTTTTCCCTGTGTCACTGTTGCATGGCAAGAGGACTGTGTGGGCTGCTGAAAGCAATGTAACCAGCTGGCACATGGCATTAGATTTCTTTGTTCTCTGTGTTAGGAAGCCACTGAAGCTCCCTCCCATGTTTCCTTCTGGGCAATTAATTTTCCTCTAACTTTCCCTTATTCAGAGCTCCTTAGAGGCTTTCCTTCTGGAGGTTTGGCTTTGCTTTTTATGGTGGCTTGACATCACAGGTCAAAACCCAGATACTCAAGAAGGAAATATTGCTGGTGCAGCCTTTACTTCATTGAGTCTATTGGCCCTAGGTGGCCTCTTTGTCTCTGTGTGGTTTTAGGGGGCATCTGAGAGTCTGAGGTTGGCTAGGATAGGGTTAATTTTTCACCAGAAGATGTAAGGGGGCCACAGCCAGGTTAGCCAACCAAATCAGCCCATGGGATAGTCCATACTGACCTCATGCTCTATCTATATGGGTAGGATGTGGGCTGGGCAGCTTCTGGCAGGATGCTGTTGGTGTAGCTGTGGTTGCAGTCAGTACATTCTGCATCACTCACTTTATATATTGCTTCATTACTATTATTGTTAGTGCTGCTGTTTCTTCTCTTCTTGTTCTATTAAATTCTCCTTTTTCTACCCAGCCAGCCTTTTTTTCCCTATTCTCCTCCCCATCTCAGCAGGGGTGGGGGTGAGCCAGCTGCCACATGTTGCTCAGTTCCTGCCTGGGTCTAAACTACAAGAAGGAAACAAGGACACACGTCCTTGAGGCAGAGACAGGAGTCCTGTTCTACAAGAAAAGGAGACGTGCTCTCAAACTGGAGGCTACATCCATTCTCCTGCAGTGCCTCCCAGGACTCAGCATACTGCAGTCTCAGGGGCTGAATGTTGGCTCAATTAATGCTTGTTCAATTTTAAACTCTGGCTGCAAGAATTTTTTTGACTGAACATATATTTAAACCAGGGAATTGGGCCACTTTTCCTTTGGAAACAATTTTGCTGAATGAGAGTAAATGGTACCTATAAAGTCAGGCTTCCTAACCTGTAAAGCGGATCATAGCTGAATGGAAAAATGTTTCCAGCAAGCTCCTTTTCAATCACTTCAGAGGAGAAATGAGTTTGTGGTTGACATATATATGATCCTGAACCCAGGGTTTGGCTTTTAGTAGCTTTATGCCAATGGGAGAACCACAAATGTACATGTAGCAGCTCTTCTTACGGAAATGTCATCTCCTGCACCCTCCAAGAGCCAGAAGTTTCCATTTATGAAAAACAGACCATCAAGTGGTGTGGTGGTATTTGCCACCACAAATGAAGATCTTTGAGGAAATCATATGGATAGGTTTGTTCAAACTGTACAGTATATAATTTGCCTGCTCCACAAAAGGAAACCAAAAGAACTCAGTGTCAGATGGCCCATGTGAGCTTCTGTGTGCCATATGGATGATTCAAACACGGCAGTGCTTCTTGGGATCTCTTGCACAGCTCAATTCATACTGGAAATAGAAAATGGAAGACAAATAATTCAGCACTTAAATAGTAAAAACCCTTTTTTTTTCATTTTTTTCTTTTCCTGCTTGAGTGATGCAGTCAGGAGTAAACATTTCCACAGACCCTAATGACCATAACTGAGCTGTAACCAGTTTGCAGTAGTGGTGCTGGGTCCCATCTAGAACATTTCAGTCTGAAGCTGCTGTCCTAGTCAGAGACCTTATCTTAAAAGATACCCCTCATACATATTTATTTTAAAGCTATTATTTACATTACTATTACTGTCCTGTTTTCCACAGAGCTTGTCAGAAGTAAACGAGTGTAATTTTACTTCAGGAAAACCCGTGGAAGTTTTTCCCTTCAACTTACAAGCAGACAGGCCAGGAAGCTTTCTTGGGGGTTCAGGATCTGATGGCAAGAGAAAAATCTATGAAAACCTCTCAATATTCCCTGCCTTCAGTGTTGTGAGTCCTGCTGTGTGGTTTAATTCTGCAGGTTCATTTTTGCAACTAATTATTTGTACATCTTCATTTACCAGGGTGTAACTGATCCTCAGGTGCACACCAGTCCAGACAGGTAGGAGTTTTGAATTAATTTTGCTGATTTTTGAAAAAATCTTGGGGACCACATGTGTAAAGGTTATTAGTTAAGAGGCCAAACTTCAGGCAGAACAGATTATAATGAAACTTGATTGTACCAGTAATATAATTTATCTATAGACATGTTTTTTGTTGAACAACAGTATAAAAAAATAATGCAGAAAAAGCATTATTTTATTTTTTTTAAGGAAATGATCAATGGGGTAGCCTGATTGTGTCCCTGTTCACAGCACTGGTGAGGCTACAGCTTGAGTGTTGTGTTCAGTTTTGGGCTTTGCAGTATAAGACAGACACTGAGGTGCTGGAGCAGGTCCAGAGAAGGACAGCCAAGCTGGTGAGGGGTCTGGAGAACACAGCTTATGAGGACCAATGGAGGGAGCTGGGGCTGTTGAGTTTGGAGAAGAGGCTGAGAGGAGACTTTATAGCTCTGTACAGCTACTTGAAGGCAGGGTGCTGTGAGGTGGGTGTTGGTCTCTTCTTCCCAGTGGCTAGCAATAGGATGAGAGGTGATGGGCTGAAGTTGTACCAGGTGAGGTTTAGGTTGGGTATTAGGAAAAATTTATTTGTTGGGAGAGTGGTGAGGCCTTGGAATAGGCTACCCAGGGAGGGGGTGGAATCACCATCCCTGGAGGGGTTCAGAAAACCACATATATGTGGCACTTCAGGACATGGTTTAGTGGTCATGATTGTGTTTAGTAGATGGTTGGACTTGATGAGCTTGAAGGTTGTTTCCAATCTTAATGATTCTGTGATTCTTTGATTCAGTTGTGGCTGTGAGCAATTAATAGTCTTGATGAAGTACAAACAGTGGGTTAAATTCTCTAAAAGTGTGTGGGAAATGCACCACTGGATTTTAACTTTAGTGGAGACTTATGTAGCTGAGACCAATATAATAATAAATATACTTAATTTATTTATTTAATGTTCCTTGCTGCTTATTTCTTCAAGGCTTTTTTTTTTTTTCTTCCTGTGACAGTAACTAGACATAATGGCCCAAGGCAAAAAACCTTATCAATACACTCCATTCCACTTTTGATGGGTACATTTTAGAATGCATCAAGAAGCAATGACTCCCATGCTAGGAGCTCAGCTGTTGGACCTTTCTCCACTTTTTGCTTTTATTTTATGAAGATAGAAGATGTGAAATGTGAATCAGACAGAAGTGGTTTATTCAAATTAGAGAAAGCTTCAATTCAGTTTGCTAATGCTATCTTGAAGTGGTTATTTTAAACTTCCATGCAGCTTTGTTACCAAGTAGTCTCTCATCAAACATCAAAACCAGTGAAAGCAAAGCAGTCTCAGCTTCTGCCCAGTAATGAGCTCAGTTGGGATGAAAATTACCTCAGGCTAAGCAGGGATATCAAACACTAGAGCTGAGCTATCCTTACATTCATTCTGTTAAAAAAAATCTCCATCCTCAAATGGCTTTGGACTAAAATTATATTAAAAAAATAATCTGTAAGTATTGATTCCATAAGGCCAATTGAGTTCAAATAGTATCAGCCATGACTTTTCTCTGTAGTTAAATATGCCTGGCTTTGATCACAAATTAAACAGTGTAACCAAACCAGTTTGTGTGTTTCAAGCAGAGATGCAGGACTGCCACACTGGACCTGAGCTGCTGTCCCACCCTATATGGAGAACCAAGGCAAAGGCTACTGAAGCCTCTCAGCCAGTATGGCCCATGAAGGCAGAACTCAATGATTTGCTGTGGGCTGAGCCCAGCCTTCTCCTTTGTTAACGTGAGTTTTCTCTATAGAGAAGCTCAATAGCAAATCTAGAAACAGGAAAAAGTGCTTAAGTTTCTAAATGGCAACCAGCCACAAGACATGCCTGCTGAAAATGTAGTGAGACCAGGTCCTGGGGGACACTTGGTGGAACCACAATAAATCAGGAGCACAGGAGACTGAAAGGAAAAAGAACCACCCTCTATGTATACTAAACTAGTTAGTTTATTATGATACATGGGAGCTGCAGATGAGCTGTGAACTTTGTCAAAAAAGGCACCCCAAAGTAGCTTGGGATTTCACCACTGCTTTTCAATATGCCAGCAAGTGAATTAAGGCTTTGCTTCCATCAAGGCTTAGATGGAGGTGGTGACAAAGACAAAGCCATGACACCAGCAGCCAGTGTCCATCATGCTGGTGGGAGATACAAACCTCCCAAAGGGCTGGTATGGCTGGGGGTGCTGTCATGAACAAATGTTCTGCTCTAACTCTGAGCTTCAGCAGGAGAGATGGCTGGCTTAGTAATCTGGCTCCTACCAGCCTAATCAAACCTGTTCTGACACAGGAACAGAAGAACAAAAATAGCTCTCTCAGTTCTTGTTAGATGTCCATGGATGCACTATTTCTGTTCAGATTAATAGAGTCATCAACTAATTTAGAAAAGCATGTCTCATGTATCTGTTTATATAAATCCTGCCTCTCAACAGCACATTTTAGTGCACCACCTGCAGCAGCCTGCCTACCAACCTCCCACTGCCCTGACCAAAAGTCATGGGTGGTCTCCAGACACCCACTGTAGTCATTCAAAGTAGCTGACACTGCATCTCTAGCTGTACTTACAGGGACTTGGAAATGTCTAATGCTATATTAGTAAGTAAAGCCTCTAGTTAGGATACATTAAAGTGGCTTTTAATCTTTGCTAATGAAAATCTGCAGTCAGGATCATGTCTTCTTTCCATTTCCCAAATACTTGTGTAGGTTTGGGTGCAATCCAATGCCCACTGACTTAAAAGCAAAAATCTTCCTGGTGAAGGCCACTTCTGCAGCTGGTCCTGTACTAGCCCCAGAGTCCAAACCTTAACAGGGGCTTCCCCAGCCAGCCTAATGTTCCCACTGCATTCACACAAGCCTCCTGCACATGCCACTAGCAGTGCAGAGTCAGCAGGCACTGTGCAGCAGGCTCTGGCATGGATTGAGGTACCCACAATTATTCTCATTTGCTGGGCTCAAAGCACTGTTGTCACACCCCAAGCACTCCTGCAGGTAGCTCTCTCTCCCTTCTTCTGAGCTTTGTGCACAACTAAAGCCTAAGAACTAAAGTTCTTGTTTTTACAGTAGCAGAAGTTGTGTCTTTGTGGGCTGGAAAAAAGACTGATCAGATTTGTTGTGTTTTTGTTCTTCAGCTTAGCCAGTTTGGAGATGAGTTTCCAAGCAAAATAAACTGCTGCCTCAAGACCTTTGAATTTGGCACGTGAGTCTTATTTCATAGCATCATTTTTTTTTGCCAGTGTATCTAGGCTACAAATGGGCATGACAACTGGGGAAAATGAGAGCAGGTTAGGAAGCACTAACTGCAGTCCATTTTCAGACTCAGTTCTCTCAGGTATGAGGGGAGTAATGAGTTTTGACTGCAGTAACATTAATGTGTCTGTGGTTTCCCTCTTCTTCAGCCCTGAGGCTGCTTTGACCAGGAGCAGAGCCTGGTGCATCCTGTGTCTGCCAGCACTCTGCTGTTCATCTAGTTTCTCTTACTTTGGAAAGATGTCTGTGCAATTTGTTAAGTAAGTTCAAGACAGCTGAGCACTGCAGAGAAGAGCAGAACAGCCCCAGGAGGACCTGCACATGGCTGGGGACTGTCAGAGCAGGGAGATGTTGTGTTCAGGGGAGTGATTTCAGAGTGGTCCCCAGGATGGGGTTGAGCCTCTTTAGCATGAACAGCAACAAGCCACTGAGTGAAACCCCCTTTTATTAAAGCATCATCCCATCCTCATGTCATACCTAGGGAGACAGTGCTGGGGAGGAAGCCTGACTTAGAACTCTTCATGAAGATATACCTTTGTGGGTGTGATGGGAGTGGGGCCTCTGCAAAGAGCACTGTTCCAGCCTCTGTGCTCAAGTCCTGAGGTAACTTTTCAGCAGGCCAAAAAAAGCCTCTTTAATGAGGTCTAGGGGGCATTGTGCCTCTTGCCAGCTCCTCATTAGTGAACTGACTGCACTACAAATAAGCAAAACCCATCAACCTAGCAGAGTCAGCTCTCGCTGCTGGGTCTGTTGCTGATTTACAAAGATCAGCTGTTCTGGGTTAAGCAATTGCATATGGGAACTTGTCAGGAATTTCCTTGAAGTAAGCCCTAAAGTAAGCTACATCTTTATGGGAAAATGTTTAAAAGTAAAACCATACAAAGAAACATGCAGGAGTGAGGGCTGGAAGTGGAAAGACAGCTCTGATTTTATTTTGCTATAACTCAGTGTCTGCATCTGGTAAACATAAAGTAGGAAGAAGAAACTACTAAAAGTGAAGGTTTTTTTTACTTCAGGAGTGAAGCAAATGGAGATTATTCCAAACTTAGCATCAAAGATTTCTGTTATCTTAAAATTACTTTTTTCCCCCTCTCCTCTGGGAAGCAGACTCACATTATTTTTGCCTTCCTTTCTGTTTTTCCAGTTGTGAGAAATTGTTATGATGGGGCAGGCAGTGGAAATAGCATCATCTAAGTGCTGTCATCTCTCTCTTATGGCCGTGAGTATCTCAGTATTAAGTTTTCATCTGTACTAGATCACAGCAGAGCCTTTGTGTGTGATGGTGGTTCCAACAAGGACAAGACTCTGAAAAATGGGTTGGTCTCAGTGCAAGTATAATCATATTTTTGTAAGAAAAATATCGCATAGAAATGTGAATCTAGCATAGCTACACTGTCAGTAAACTCCAGCAGGAGAGCAGCTTTGAAGTAGAGCCCACAGTAGAGTCCATCACACATGAACTGTGTATGAAGCACATACATGCACACGATTTGTTTCTACCCTGGTGCTAAGGGAACAGGGGGTGCTTTTTAGTTAGGAAATGTGGTTACAGTTTACAAGGGAGTTGACAGAGGCTTCTCAGGAATGATGGGCTTGTGGTCCATGGCCAAGTGTTTAATTCACAGTGTCAGACAAGGCTGGGAATAAATAATTTCTGCTGGGCTGGCCCAGGCATTCCCTTTCTGTAGGCTGATTTCCCAGCTTTCACACCTCTAGGAGAAAGGCCCCTATGTATCAGCTCACAATATCAAAAATTAATTGCTAGCCACTTACAGCCTTGGTTCTATTCTAGTGTATTTTGCAAGATTTTATTTGGGAGAGTTTTCACAATCAACAAGGGTGAAGGAAAACATTTTGAGAAGTTGGTAGAAACCTGCTAAGAATTTAGCAGGAAGCTGAACACTGTGTTTCCACAGAAGTGTATGAACTGAGATGATAGTTTATAAGTAGGAGGAAATTAAGCTTATGTTTGGTGGGTTTTAAAAATAAATGGCTCTATCTCCCACATACTGCATGTGAATAAAAGGTCAAGAAAGTGAAAATTGTTCACATATGCACAAACCAGCACCCACAATTTGATCTACATATACCTGGAATTGGTACATTCTTTGATAGCTAAATGGTATCATCTAGTTCTAAGGTTTGCATAGCTTAGTGGTGCCATTTTTTTCACTTCTTTATTATAATAATGATAGAACCTTCACAGCTCTGCAAATCTGCCTATAGTGGAAGAAAGTGATGAGAGGATATGAGAGCAGATGGACACAGGTGGTTCAGCTTCCTGGCTGGGATGCTCCTGGATCCCACACACCTTCTCAGCAGCCCCATGAGACTGCCACAGAACAACGACTGGAAAGCAATGTTGCCCTGTTCTCATATAATATCGTGATAGTTGCCAACAGTAGGGGCTATGGCACTGCAGTTACAGAGCCCTTTCTGAAAAAGCTGAATGGTTCTTGGTCTCACAATTCTAAGATTGAATTTTGAATCCTCCATTCCTCACAGTAGTGTGATTTATGTGACTTTAGTTGGTTAAGGACACGAGTCTTATCCTTGTATGACCTCTCAAAGATGATGCTGGACCTCACCAGAGTTGTCTAGCCAGGAGACAAAGATGTGCATTCAAAAGCTGGACCTTCCCTTAGGTAACCAGAAGTTACTAGAATAACTCCTTAGAGAAGTAACTCTTTCACAGAATGAGACTTGTGAAGACTTGTGGTCTTCTTACTGTTACCTGAGGTGGGTTCTTGCTTCTTACTAAAATGTTCAGCAAATAAATAGTTTTGCATGACATAACATTGATGTATTTTCTTGAAGCAGTCACAAACACACCTGATGTTCTCCTTAACAAATGCTGTTTATGGCCCTGTTGGTCTGTCTTTAAAAAAAAAGTCTTTAGAAACAAGGTTTCCAAGAGCAGGCCAGTAGAAAAGTCAACAACTTAGATTTAGCTCAAGGCATTTAAACAAAGTGCATAACAAAATAATGTTCCAAAGCTGTGATGTATAAAATCTGTGAAATTCTTCTTAGGACAGAGCAAGACAGATGTAGTTTGCTTTCGTTTTTGTGTCCTTAGAAAGATTTTTCTGATTCCATAGTATGTGTGCCAACACCCAGTTATTTTTTACTCAGTACCTCAGGCAATGGGACATTTATCTTGTCTGAGGCCTCTGAATATTACTCTGATCTTAACTGCTGGGCTTCAGTCCCAATGCTGACATTCACTTTCAGTGAGACTGTGCAAGAAATTTAAATATATCTGAATCTAAGTTCTGCAAACTATAACTGATGCATAGTATCTTTATTTGCATCACAGAGAGCACTTTGCACTTTCAGTTTCATGCAAAATACGATACGTACAGATTGCTATATGATATAAAAATTCTCCTGCAGTTTTACTTGATATCACATTAATAACTTTTCTGGTCCAGGGCAGCTAAGACCATTTAACTGTCAATTTTTTCACCCATATGTGAGTATTCTACAGTTTTACTTCAGGATTCACATTCAATTTTTGTTATTTGAAGTCTTCTTTCCCAAACTATTTTCCTTCTTACTTAGCTGTTTGCCCCCAGTCTGCAGACCTGTACTTCAACATGTATTTTTTCTGCACCACTGAGTGCACTGGACTCAGCAGCCAGGGCATCAGCTTTTACACAAATAGACTTATTTCCTTCTAGCCCTTTTCCTAGTTTTGCTGCTTTGAAAGTTATGAAAGGTTAATCATGTATGACAGTGCAGGTATTAAGCAAAAATATTAATTAGCCAATTGACTGCTCATGCATGGGCCTTCTAGGCTCAGCTAGCCCAGCAAACATTTCACAGTGAGCTTAAGGGGAGCTGCTTTAGGTTGAGATTGCTACCAAATATGTTAAAAAGTAACCTTGCTGCCAAAGGTCTGTAATTCTTTATCACAGCTCTTAGCTCCTTTTCCACCTTGTTCTCTATTTCTTTAAGAAAACCCCCTTTTTTTTTTTCATAGAAGACTTTCCTGCTTCTTCTGTTTCCCCTAGTTAATGATTATTGTGCTGCTCTTCAGTAAGTTATGTATCTATTAAAATTTCGTGCAGCACCTGAACTTTCTTACTAGCGTTTTTGAGCTGTTTAAACAAATAGACTGAATTTATCTGAACTATAATGTCACTGAAACTGTTAAAAATGTATTCACAAAATCCCATGAGATTTGCTTTCTCACCACTCTGTTCAGATCTGAAACTTTTCAGACCAATGCTGAACTATGTGAGTTACTTCTTTTTTTTGTGTTCTGGGAACACAACTTTATAATTTTAGAGTACACTGAGCTGTCACTGAAGTGGGCTGACAAGAAAATTGGAATGGCCAAATGATTTGGCACACAGATCAAAACAAGGAAGCAGTGCTAATCAAAAGACTATGCCATGTATCTTAGTTTCTGTACGTTACACTTAGAAACAAAATATTTTGGCATTCCAGATTCATTATTCTTCTCAGAGATGCTTGCTGCATTAGACCCTACATCTGTGTAGAAGTATCTACTGTGGGACCCCCTTTAGAAAGCTTCTACTTCCCTATTATGTCTTTATTTTGCTATTTACAGGTTGGGGGTTTTTTTTAAGCAAGTTGTATAACCAATGCAGTAAGGGAAGATGAACGCTTAGCTATTTAAATATATTGATGGTGTTTGTTTTTAAAGCAGTTGGCAAGATACTTTCCTGTGAAATACTTTGTTGATCTAAATAGTTGTCACATACATTCAATTCTAACAGCTTTCCCTACTGGTGTCTCAAAAGGCAGCAAAGCATATTTTTGAAGTATTTTTTTTATTAGCCTCTTGTTTAACTGTAGCCCTGTCTCATGTTTACTCATGTATATCACTAGCAGTATATATTTTGCAGTACTTGCAAAAGCAGGATTTGGAATGGTGTAGTCAGTGATGGCCTTAAACACTGTCAGCATTGTATGAATAGTATTTCAAGGAGTAATGCTGGAGAAAATGTGACTTGGCAAGCTGAGAGTATGGTGGAATAGGGGCCCATAGCGTGGCAGGGACTATGTAATGCCTTATTTTCTTCACCCTTCCAGTCAACATGCTGTCATATAGAAAGATGAGGATTTGCCTTCAAAGGAAAATATTGTGGCTCTATTTTCTGTATAGAGAATATGTTTCTCAATTATTTCAAAATACATGAAACATGGCACAGTATCTTACTTAGCTCACCATCTGCTACCCCACTGTGGAGTTACCATGACTCACAAGCTACAGAGAAGGTCCTGCTATTTTATCACTTCAGGAAAAACATATATACTGTTACATTTGTCAGGGATACTGTTGTGAAGCATGGGAAGCTACTGATCATTGTTACAAAGCAGTTTCCTCTGTGCCCAGCAGACCTTTAGGAGAAGAGGGGCCAGGGTGTTTGATCTTGGTGCTCCAAGGGCTTGTTATGGGTTGGACTACATCAAATCCAAAAGGAGGGAACTTTTTGGAAACATGAAAACTTTGCTTTTTAATTATAATGCTGAAATAACCCAGACTTCCCAAATTTTGCCACTGTTCCACTAGTTGACATGGGAAATTTTTGTCCAGTCTATTTAGACTTGAAAGTGATGAGAGACTGACTGACTCCTGTTGCATGGCCATGGCTTTGCCAAAAGGAGTTTCTAATGTCACCTGAAGCCCTTTGACCTTAAGACACAGTATTAGCTCTGGTATTTCACTGTAACAGAAGCAAGCACCTGACCTTAAATGTGAACTCAGGTTAGAATGGGAATGCCCAGAAGACATGTATACCTGCTTTAATATTATGTGTCAAATATTTCTGTTTAGATTCTTGTGACAGATTTAACCAGTTGAAGATTATTCACAAGAAACAACAACTCCATACCTGAGTTAAATGGTCCTCATTTTTTGAGAGTTAAACTTCTGGAGAAAAAAACCCCCAGATTTTTAATTTAATAATAGTTTTATACCTCCTAAAAAAATCTTTAAGAATAAATATTAGCCAGCCTAAGCTGTACACAGCACCATGAGATCTGTGTAATGCATCTAAGCTTCTTCTCTGTCACTCATTTGCCTTTCTTGCTGAATTCACAAATTCTAAGATGCTCTACAATATAAATCTCAGCATTTCTTAGAGTTTGTAAAAGACTCGTGAAAAATCAGAGAGACTGACTTAAAGCACTTCAAAGCAACCCTATGAACACTACAATGCTAGGACACTATAAAGAAGTGCAATAGACTGTAATGTTAGCAAGAGGAGTTTGCTGCAGCAAAAAGGGGCAATGATAGGCAAAATATTATCAAGAGAACAATGCAAAGGGTAAAACTTCATCATCCAATTGATCAGGCACTTTATGTTTATATATCAGTATTTATTTGCTGCAACTTGTACTCTTGCCTAATTCTCTTTTAATGCATTTTGCAAGTTTGTATGTTATTAAGCACATGTGTTACAGATCCTTCCAGATGAGGGTGGTGTGTGTGTTAATGGTGAGCAAGGACTGCTTTATGAAAAAAAGGAACCCTAGCCTTTCATTTTCTCCTTAAGGGGTGTAAGAATTAGTGGGTTGGGAAAACTTTTGCTGGAGCTTTTATGAAATTCTTTATAAAACCCAAGTCTTCGGTGGGATAGTTTCTGTCTCCATTCAGGATGGATTCTCAAAAGCAGCACACTCTTCCCAAAGTCCTTCAGTTCTTTACTAGTGATGACACAGGAGCCATGGTATAAATCTAGTCTTCCTTTGACTACAGTAGTCTCTGTTAAGTAACAAAAACAGTGGTAAGTTTAATATGTAAGTGAAGAAGGAGGGAAACATACACTAAGCATTTCATTGGGCTCCAGCACTGCCATCATCACACTCTGCCTTTGGGCAAGATGAAATTCTGTGAATAACAGTGACAACTTTCACAAGGGAATATTATAATAATGGTGACTTTTGATCTTCTGTGAGAACATTTTCATAATATCGATCTACACCAATGTAGCTTGGTAAAGTTACTCTGAGTTATACCATTGCTAACATAGCAATACTCCTGGTACTGGTGGAATGAAGCGTCAGGGCTCTGTATTTGTTATCTAATTTGACTTTATTATCTAGCCTTCATTGTCTCTCAGGAAAATAAATCACCCTGACAGGGTCAGAAACCACAGATATCTTCTCTGCTTTGTCCCTCATGCTTTGCTGTGAAATCACAGTATACCCTGGTCTAGTTTATTCACACTGTTAGGTTTCATAGTCTGATATGTGAGACGTGCAAAGTGAGTTTGTTCCCTCACGGGAGCCCCATAGACATCTACATTTTCAAAGACTGGGTGGGTTATTACACACTAGAAATATTCTGTTAACTAAACACACTAAACTTTGTGACTGATGAGCTATTCTGTTTGATAAAAAGCCCAGTTGAGACACAAAGCCAAGTAATAAGGCCCATTAAGAAACACATGACACACCAAAGTACATCTCATGGTTTTGTTAATGTTATTAGTGAGCCAGTTTTGTTGCAATACTAAAGAATACTCGTTTTTTTCTGATCACTTATTCAGGAAGCTTCACACATTACTCATCTCTTTCCCTACGTGCTGTGAAATCCATGAGCTGCAGGTCACTTTGCCAGGGTAGGCTGCTTAGCAAGTGAAGAAAAGCTTACCTAGTTCTGATCAGTTTGGGATAAGAATAGTGGAGTTCCACCAGCAGCAAACAGCCTGATGGAACTCCACTGTCCTAAAGTCTCTTACTAAATGGGCTAGTTCAGGTTGTCCTATTAAACTCAATACATTTCTACTGCAAACATCTGTTAACTCCAATGAAGGAGATTAAAACCAGCTTGCTCCAAAACAATAATTACTTATTATCAAAGTTCTGTAATTCCCAGAGCAAATTATTAAAAAAAAAACAACCAACCAACACAGAAATATTTAAGTCCTTGGAAACAACTGCATATTTCTTCTGCTTGGAGCATAAGTTCTCTAGATTGGTAAATACAGACTGATCTGCTGCCTTACCAGGCTGGGAAGCTCAAAGCCCATAGTATCTTTAAGCCAGTGATCCTAATTAAAGCTTGGGAAGGAAATTTCCAGACTAGTTGGACCCAAGCCAAGGATATTTTTTTTAATTAAACAAGCTTAAACAGTTAATGGCCAGCTATAACTCCGAAGGCTGACCATAAAACATCACAATACCAAACAATCAGATGCCCATGAGAACTAATTAGAATAAAATTACTCATAGTCTCCTAATCACTAGAATGTCTGCTTAGTGATTGCTTCTCCATTCTCAAGGAAATTACTCAGTGGTCATGTTCCAGAGAAAAAAGCATGATCTGAGGAGAACATGAAGAATGACAACTGAGGTGGACTTGCCTTTTAATGTGGAAAACCACTAATAACTATAACATTTTACTATTTTGAAGTACTAAAAGACATTCAAAAAAGGCTAAAAGTTCAGTAATTTTTTGTTTGTTTGTTTGTTAGATTCACTTAAAAAAAAAAAAGAAAAAAAAAAAAGAAAGAACAAGTTTAAAGATATAGAAGAGCAGGCAGGGGAGATGGAATTTGTTTGGAAACGTGTTTTGTGAGAATAGGAAGTCCAGATTTGTACCTTTCTCTACTCTATCATCTGATATTTAAACCTCAACATACTTACACTGAAAACCAAAGGATCCACTAAATGATATCTCAACAAAGTCATGTTCACCATGACCATAAAATGTTAACATTAAGGTCCAAAATGTCAATATAAGGCTCACAAATGGTAATATTAACATTATGATATATTGATATTATATTAAAATGCTATACTTTGAGTTCTGGAGTGTTCATTTTTATATAAAGCAACATGATATTGGACATGGTGGTTTTGAACTAACTCCATGAAGCTCAGTGTTTAGATACAGCCCTTTAACCCTTCAATATGTTTAAACAGACCTTTAAACCTTAAATACAGTCTCATTTATTTTAAGGGCAGGGAATAGACTCCATGTGGCCTTCTTCTGGGAGCACTTGATGCTAAAGTCATAAAACTAAGTAAGCTTTGCAGCAGAACACATGTAAAGATATATAGTGTGGTTTACTTTTGCAGGAGAAACAAATCATTTGCCATCAAAGAAAACCACACAATATATTTTCAAAACTAGGTTAAATGTGCTTTATACATTCATAAAGAAGACTGAATGTCAAAATAACTTCAATGTGGTGTATGTGATGAGTCAGAACACATATATGAGATCAGATGGTAAGTATTTTGGAGAAAAACTGTGAGATCTAAGTTGAAACAGAGGGCCACTCTGTGCCAGTTTGAAATGTGATCTGTATTTCTATGCAGATATTCCTTTGATATATACAAAAAGGCATTTTTGACACTTTATTTAGAAGAAAAGATTCCACTCCCTACAAAACAATTCTGTATTAAGCGGAAAATGGTTTAACGTGCACCCATCAATTTTCTGGTGGAGCAATGATTTCAGCAGATGGCTGAAACCTTGGCATATGTTCCTGTGATTCTAATAACCCAAAGGCAGCTGAGGAAGAATGCCACAGCTCAACATCCTTTGAAGCCGATCTGAGTCCTTCCATGGACTTCAGCAGATTTGGGATTGCAACCAAAATTTCATTCTAATGTGAACTATGTTCATACATTATTTGTTTTAGGTCCAACCATGAATATTTATTTTTTTTCCAATATCAATATTAGAACTCAAACTGTAGAGCAGATTTTGTCTTATACCTCACTTCTCCCAGTCAGGTATTTCCATCTCTTTTTGACTTCTTATCAGTATTTTCTGAGAAGTATTTGGACACTGTTATGAAGTCCATTGATCTCTTCAGGAAAATACTCAACTCGGCCAGAAGTGCTTTCATACAGGTGATACAAATGGAGCAGTACACACTTAATATTGGATGCATCCAACCTTTAAAAAGAAGGTTTGGCTTCTCTGGTCATTGATTTTATATGTGGAAAATCATGGAACTAAATGCACCTCTGTCTTCTGTGAAATTTCCAGCTTGAAACCAGCACAAAATTTTTATTCCAGCAGAATATCTGTAATACATTCTTTCCTGTAAAACCTTAGGCCACAATACTCTTAACATAAATTATATCCTGTGAGTTTCTGGGATACTGCTCACAAGCCTCTCTGTTGTGGAGACCATAATGGAAATGCTTCTTCTCCCATTATACAGAGGAGCAAAAGGCTGTTGTGCAGCAGGACTTGGAATATGCCAGCAAAGGGCAGCACAGACTGTTTCTACTTTTCTAGGGATTTTCTGATATAAGAACCTCTATTTACAAGATCAACAAAAACCCTCAAGATTTTAGACTTAGTCCAAGAAGTCAAATAGCATAAATGCAATGAAAATGTAGACGTATCTGCTTCAAGTCTGTTGAACACCTAGAAAAAAAAAAAAAAAAATATTTCAAAGCTAATGTTTTAGGGAGATTCCCACTATTACAGTGACCAGGGTTCACAGTAGAGATCTCTTCAAAGACCTACTTGGAGGAAACTCATTGGTTAGGAGTCTAGAAGGTGGGAGAGACACCCAAGAGAGCTGGTTAATATTCAAACACAACTTTCTCCAAGCTCAAGATTGGTGCATCCCTATGGCTAAAAGAATTGAGTAGAGGAGTCAGGAGACCTGCATGGATGAGCAAGGAGCTTCTGGAAAAACTCAAATGAAGAAGGAAGTTTACAGAATGTAGAAAAAGGGTCTGACCACTTGGGAGGAACATGGGAATATTGCCAGGATATATAGGGAAGCAACGAGGAAGGCTAAGGCCCTCTTGGAATTGAACCTATTCATTACATTTTATCACTGCTTATGGACATCCTCCACTGATGGCAACACAGTGCTCCAGCAGGGAAGGGTAGTCAAAGACTTTGAGTGCTGCACAATTTTCCATGCTTAAAGTTTCTATGTTTTTCCAGTGCAGGAAAGTTGCACTGTTATTCTTGCCTCCTCAGGCAATCAGAAAAGGGTTAAAAACAAAGATCTTATTCAACACTGTTAGCACAGCCAAATCCTACAGAAGAAAGCAAGCCTCAGCACAAATTTAATTTCAGAAAAATACTTTTAACCACAAAATGGATAACAGTGGTGGCCTACAGGGGCTGAGATTTCCTCTCATGCACTGCCCAGGGAAGAGTTGTCCCCTTATTTTCAATGATGGTTAAACCTTTAGCTGTTGCTGTCTTTTTCTGCCTTCTGTAGCCTTGGTCAAGATATGAGTTATATACAAAATTCTGTAAGGGTACTTTCCTTTGATATTTCTTCAACTATAAGAAAGAATTACAGGATTTATTCTGCTGTGACGGTGAAACCTGCTTGAAAATGCCATGGTATATATAGGAATAATTAATTTTGTTGCAGTTAACATGTGGAGCTATTTGCATTAACCTGCATATTCATTTAGCTGTCACCGCTGTAGGTGGGTTTTCATTTTCCCCTGAATGCCTGAGCAATGAGTTGCTAGAATACACTTCAAGAACACAGGAAAAAGTGATCTACAATGGCCATAAAAACAGGCTAGGCAGAAGACTGTCTGGCACAGATATTTCATTGCACACTTCTCAGTTCAATCCCTATTGATCAATCTCTCGTAAAAATAAAATGCTCTGCTTAAGCTGGCAAAGGCTGGAAATGCCATATATATTGCAGACTCCAGTCCTGGTGAAGTAACAGTCAATCACTCAATTACAATTCCATTGTGCATAAAATGTAGGTCTTGCAGACCCCAGGTAGCATTTCTGGCCTGGAATGTGGATGTCCATAAATGATAAATATGACACAGAAAACAGAAAAAATCAGAGATGTGAGGATTCTATATCCTGAAATGGAACTAAAGATGGTATTTTTTTCCTGAGAGATTCCTATTGTCAGAGTGAAAAAAAACCCAACCCTCCAAGCCCTTAACTATTGCCAATGCTGCAATGAATCTGCACGGTGCTCTGCTGAACTGCAGTACTGCTAATAGAAATGGAACTGAACCAAAACTGCTGTTGGCTGCACAAAGGTTTAATTTGTGATATTCCTTGATAGAACAAAGTTAAGTACATGCATTTGGTTGATTCAAATGATACTTATGGTGCCATTTCTTTAATTGGGCTTGCCATTTATGGTCTGGGCACACCGTGCTTAGTGCACATTCAACTCCCATCCTTTATTCTGCCTGTGCCACTTGGGCAGTACCATTACACAAATAAACAGGCATCTGTCCAGAGTGAAATTTTTCTAGTAACAGATTGAAATATGACAACAAAAGCACTAAAACAATACTTTTTTTTTTTTTTCCTGAAGGTTCAGAGAATTTTCTGCTTCAGATGTTATTTTAGCCATGACATTTTAAAAGTCCAGAAAATTGCAGGAAAGAGGTTTCTAGTTTTCATGTGGTTTTTGTTTTTGGAATAGATATTCTGAACGACATGAAACATTATTTGCTAAAGCAGTATGTGGCCAATAGAGCTCTGCAGGAATATTTGGATTCTTCCCATAATTACATCACTTCTCGGTAAGCCTTCTATATAAACATCTCGCTGTTTGGAAAAGCATTTATTTTGGTCTTCTGTACTCTTTGCCTTTATACTACTTGTGTGACTAAAAATCTTTCCTGAACAAAGAAAATTACAAACTGTCATTGGAATGTCTAAATTCCACGGAAAAGACTCCCAAATAACAGACTGAGAACAACCACAAAATGTTGACAAAAAAAAAATGGCATAGACATAGTACCCTTTTCTATTCTAGACTAAGCTCTACTGTACTAAGGAAAGAATGGGAAGCAGGGAAATACAACAAATTAATTCTGCAGCCAAACAGTCTTCTATCTGAATGTTGGACCCTGTTCCATAAAGGCAATACTTTGATAAAAAAACTCCAAACAGACAAAACCAAACAAAAACAAACCAGAAAAAACCCACCACATTCTCTGCTTCAGGCTGAGAGTAAGTTAAAAAGCAATCTTTTGAGTTACACCTACTAATTGGGAATGGACAGTCTGGGGTGGGCAAGCCCAATTATCTATGCTTGCTTACATACAATCCTCATGAAGACGAGCATTTGCATTCATTCACTGCCCTTTCTGAAGCCTAAAGACTTCTCTGTCACCAAACTTTACCAGCCTAGTAGCAGTGAGTACTGAGATGTATGAGAACAAAAGAATTTCCCCAAACTATCTTAAAGAGAAAATATTAGGGAAGCTTGTATGTATTAAACTACATTTAACAAACACACTAGAATAATAATTGTGTAAATAAATGTCAGGTTTACTTTTCTAGGGAACCACTATTTTCAGATTCAGATGTGTAGGAGGAGCTGACCTGTCTCTGTTTAGCTGTATAGGTTTCAAAAAAATACACATCTGAAAAGGATATGGCATCTTGAACAGTTGTTTGATTTCTATTAACAAAATAGCAACTTAAGACAGAATTGTATCTTCTCTTAGATCCCTGTGACTAGTTTCAGACATATCAAAGCCTTTGCTAACGTGGTGATTATTTGTGCAAAACCAGCACATTGCCCCAGAGCAGAAGTAATTGGAAACTGTGCACTAGAAATGGAAGGCCCAGCCAAGATGCAGACATGTTTGCCCCATGTTTTCATCTCACAAAGCAAAAGATGTTCAGGGATACCCAGAAATTTTAAGTACAACACAGGACTGTGGTTTACTTGTCAACACTAAGACTTAAATTTTAACTTATGTGATGGATGGGTTTGCTTTTCAGCAAAGAGAGAAGGAAAGGGATTAAAAAAGTAGCCTAGACTTTGATTTTGAGATATCCTAACATGTAGTAAAACAAATGCTTTCTACATCTAATCTGAAGTGGGTTTCACTAGTTTTAGCACATACAAGTAAGAAATACTCTTCTTGCAATACTTTACTAGTTTGGTTTCAAGGAAATTTCTAAAGCATGTACTCTTACAAAATCATTTTCTTCCACAAAAACTGTCTGCAGATGAAACTGCTGCTTTGCTCCAAACTATACATTTTCACCTAAAAATAAATTAAATTGCAGCGAGAAGGCTGCATCAGATACGAGTTTAAAAGTATGTCAAGTTTAGCCATATTGCTTTATTTCCACACACTCTTGAGGAAACATTTTAAATCTATCTTTCACTTGCCTGTTTTTCCTTCTCTGTTCTCTCATATATCTCCTGAATGCTGAAGACAGCATTTTCTTTCTCATGGAAACTATTTCTTCCCATCAACAAATACTTTCTCACTGGTTTTTATGCTGTTTCTGCTGGTATTTTACCATTATGCAGACAATTAAAATAAATAATCTCTCCTCTGTCCTTTTGCCTTAAGTGAAGCCAAGTCACATTAGCTATAAAATCAAAAAATGTGACAAATTGAAGAGCAACATTAACACATCTCTCAAATTTTCCTTTAAAAAAGACAGTATTTTTGCTTCCACTATTAAAAGAAGGACATCACAGACAACTGCTTATTTTCCACTTATATAAAACATCTAAAATCAATATAAATTTTATTTAATGGAACTTCAATATGTATTGAGGCAAGTATTTTTCTGTTGAAAGGCTACGCCACGATCAGATGCATATAACAGCTAATATTTAACATAAAACAGAAGGAAAACATGCTTTATCAGGAACATTTTCACATATCCTTAGGTAATGGGCAAATTCTTTTTAATAAGTACAGACCTGAAGCTGCCTCACTTATAACCCTGACATCCAGCTCCAATGCCTCCTTTTCCTGAAATATTTCTACTGAAAGTTCACTTAATCAACCATTGTATTCAGGTGCATTGTGAAATGAAGCCATATCTATCTCTTTAGGGACTTTTTCCAACAAAATGTCAGGAGAGCACATCAGACTTTTAGGAAATGAAGGGCATGCAGCCTTTCTGCACTGTGCAGTGATATCTACCATCTCCACCCTTAGACAACCATAGTCAGTCTGATCTTGTGCCCTGTAACTGTGAGCCTGGGGCAGCATGACTGTATGAGCTAAGACATGTAAAACAAATAAGAAACAGGATCAGTGTGGTTATTTAATTTGTGTTACTTTCACTAATCTTAGCTTCTTTCTCCATATCTGTAACTAACTAACTACATGGACCAATTGCACATTTTTCTAAGAATATGATACATATCTTGAACATCTGAACTGTGGAAGGGAAAGTGCTGTGAGAAGTGAGTATACCTTAATAATATATTTTACCTTCTGTCCAGGTCCCACATTATTATTAACTAATGTCTGTATGTCAGCTAGTATCTGCCTATTTGAAGTTATGCATATACTAGAAAGATGAACAACTTCAAAAGCAGAAGTTTTTTTGGTAATACTTAGTTTTCATAAAACAATTTGACCAAAAAAACCCCCACCCCAATAAATCACCTTTCTTTGATTCTTCCATGTATTTCCATGCTCTTTTACTATGGGTCAAAGTAATACAACCTCATGTTGTTAGAGAATAATGATGCTCAAATGGTCAGTTACGTTCTAAGATAGTTGCAACTGGGATATATATTCAGTATTTGCATTCCTTACATTGTAAGAGTAAGTAAGTCACTAAAATATCTTTAACCACACTTCAGACATGACCTGAGATTAACCTGTGATTAGTTTACTGACCTCTGTAATTTAACTTTGTTTTCCTTGTTATTGAACTTGTCTAAATCCCAACAGAAAGGCCTGGTTAGAGATTTGAGGTTGTTGAAAGATCTTGCAGCTTGATTTGACCTCTATTCTTTTTCTGATGTGTGCATTTTCCAGCAGCTGGAGAGTATTGCAAATGGGTACATTAATTCTGCACTTACATGATTAGGGATACAGCAATTGGATGACATCTGCTTGGCTTTCCTGCAGACCCAAAGGACATGGTCACAGATACAAGGCTGAGTAGATGCACACACACTTGCAGTCTGATATTGCTACAACTTCTGTTGAAGGAACAGGACCCTTAAGTGCTATGTATACCCCTTAAATACTTTGGGAATGACAGTAGTGGAGTTAAATCCAGCTGGTGACTGGTCACAAGTGGTGTTCCCCAGGGCTCAGTACTGGGGCCAGTATTGTTTAGCTTCTTTATCAATGATCTGGATGAAGGAGTCGAGTTTACCCTCTGCAAGTTTGCAGATGACACCAAACTGAGTGGGACTGTTGATCTGCTCAAGGGTAGGAAGGCTCCCTCTGGAGAGGAGTGTCTGGAAAGTTGCCTGGCAGAGAAGCACCTGTGGGTGCAGAGGGACATAGATGAGAAAGATAAAAGCTGTGCCTCACTAAGAACAGCATAAGCCAAAAGAAAAAAAATAATCTCAAATGCCAAAGGAAGATAGAGAGTAATTTGGCAAGAGCAAGACAGGCCCTGATTTATTATACAGATAATGTTCTTTGGTAACCTACAGTAAAGTGATGAATACATTTTCTAGGCTGGGACCTAATTTTTTTTCCCAGATTTTAATTTGTTTAATTCTGATCTTGGCGTAGGAATGCCAGAAGGAGGACACTACTTCAAGGAGCCCAATTTTCTGTATGAATTGCACCTAATAAAAAATTTATTATTTTTATGGTTTTTTATATGCTTACATCTTTCTCCTATCAAACTTTATTTTCATTATTTGCCACTCTCAATAAGCTGTTACTAGCATATTTGCAAAAGATGCGTGCAGTGCATTATGCTGTGCTAATTTCTTCCAAGATAGCTGATAACAAAACATAACTTACCTAGAAATAATATTTTTTTTCACTTTCTGTTTCAATGGTCCAGTCCTCATTCCAATTTCACTGTGAAATATACTACCATAAAGGTATATTATGATAGCTCTGCTGTAGCTGAGTAGAGAATAATTAAAAAGAATAGCAATTAACCTGTCTTAGGGAAAGCATCATAATGTAGGTGCTGCTTCAGAGAAATTTCTATCATAAAATCAAAAAGATATACAGGGAGCACGATAGTATTTAAGGCAAGCTGCCAGTTAAATTATGTTCTGACAAGTTCAATACAGTTGATCTAATGTTCCTTGGCATTCCTAGTCAGAGTCATGGTTTTTTAGGAATGTATTAGAAGCATTTAAGGAGACAGAAAGATGTAGAAGACATAAGATTAAATAAAACCAACACTGCAACTTAGAATTAGAAAAAATAAATATAGGAATAATAGTAAATCAAAACCAGTAATTTTTTTAGGCTTCACTATATTATTTATGGAAGTCTGTTTTTCACACGTGCTACTGAAGAATTGCTTTATTCTCTGAGGCACACTGGTAAAAGCATTAAAAATGGGTATACTGGGTAAGACTGAAGGTGCCAAGATGCTGCCTCTAGCAACAACCAATAGCTGGTGCCTGGAAAAAGACCAAACATGAAATCAGAAACTAACTCAGAAAGCTTTCTCTTCCCACTCCCCCCTCTTCTTTTGTTCCTAATATTTGTCTTTATTCTTCTAGCCTTCGAGCTGATGTTCTCATGGATTGTGTATTACTCTGCAAGATGCATTCTGCAGTAATTCAGGGCCCATCATGTTATACATGAAATTACCATTTTTCATTCCCTCATCTATGCAATTTCATATTTACTTTGCTGCCTCTTCAGTGACCAGTCACCCATTTCAAAGGAGGGTTGTTGTTTTATTTCTTTAGTGAAGCTTCAGTTGTTACTCCTACTCTTTGCTTTCACCTCCTTAATCCTTCCTTTTTGGTGAGGAAGATTCAAAGAGCCAAATAGATTATATCAAATGGAATCTCCTTTATCATACACTTTTTGATCCTTCAAAGAACAACAAAGAATAAAAGACTCTCATCTATATTCCAGTTTATCCATTTCTATTCTTCTTGTGCTTTTAAGGTATGGCCATCAGACTCACCAGCTTGCAATTCTGTAGCTGTCTCATGACACACTTTTGTTGTATTTTCTGTCCTTTGGTCCTCAAGTACCAAGGAGGTTTTGAGCTACGGGTCATAAAACAGAGACAAATCAGTTATTATACACCAGAGTAACTTCAGAATGTCTGGGGATAGTCCTGGCAAATCCATCTCTTAAGTAGACTAGTCCATTGCCTGGACAGTAATTGTTTTTACTGACGCTTATTTTGTTATGTTTTTAACTATCCTTGGATATCTCATATGTATTGTATGCTTGAGTTTTATTGCCCTGGTTCCACAGACAGGCCATGGACATAGGAACACCATAGTTCTTTCCTGATGGACTGTTACTGCTTCCTTTAGCAAGAGGGATGGAAACTAGTTTTGCTACTAATTTCAATAGATATAAATTGCCAAATTCCAGAATACACTTTTCCAACTCAGTGCCCGATGAACAGAAAATCACTTTTATATATAAAGGAGCACCAAAGGGTTCTTTCCATTTCTCTTTCTGCTTGTTGAGAAAAAACTTGTCTGCACCCACAAGCAAAACTATTGAGAAAAGTATATTACAGGAAATCCTGCCTTTTTCCATTCAGGAATATGGATTATTCTCCCCAGAAAATCTGGAACTGTTGTCAAGAATAAAAGTAACTAACTCTCATTCATCTGCCTTGCTTGAGCAGTTACAGAAAGTGTATCTGGGACCTGATATAACAGAGTCTGTCACTGCATCTCCTTTAGTCAAGAAAACTCTTCTGCACATCTTAAAGACTGAATGATTTTCTAACACTCAGACAGAAAATAACAAAAATTCCCCTGCACTTCCTGGATGAAATATTACAAAGAGTCATTGCTAATGTAAAATATATTATTCAGCAGCAGAGACCATGAGCTTCTTAGCTGTAAAGTCACACAATTAGGTTGAAGGAGAAAACTGCAATATTTGTTCAGTAAAAAATAGAATAAAACAAAACAAAAGATTAAAAAACGTAATGAGACTAAAAGAGGAATTAGAATTTCTGTTGCAGAGTAAGATATTGTAGGGACAGCCAAGCAAATGGCATGACCAAGTCATGGGCTGATAGCATCCAATCTTTAGGTAGCTAGTGAAAGCTGGCATTAAAAATAATTTATATGGAGCTAAAAAGAATTTATCTGGAGCTAAAGTGCTTTGGAGAATTACTTAAGATTAATTTTGCCTGTTGTTGAAGGGCACACCTGTCCTAAATCCTTCACCTGTTATACCTCTCTTCTGCTCAAGCAGCCTGGAAAGGGATAAAGTTAAAAAGGTAAATACTTCTGGAGAGTTAAATACTGCTGGAATCTGTATCATCATGAGATACTTATTCCCAAATGCAGACTGGAGAACAGGTATTGCCAACAGGGTTCAGTTGCTGCAAGCTGTGACAGGTGAAACTTCACCATTTCCAAAGCAAAATGTTCATTCAGCCATGAATTTTATTGAAGGGATTAGTTTGAAAGTGACGTCTGCAGAGGTGATGTAAATTAAGAGCTCACCTGTTAATTTTGTTTAAATATAATCAACAGATAGTAAGCTGATTTTCAAAAGTGCAAGCATTTAGAAAGTAAAGAGACAGTTAAAATCAGCTAGGATGGAGAGTTTAGGTTATTTTAAGAGCTGTCTGAAATCTGCATCCCAGCAAGATGTGAAAATTAGAAGTTGAGGGATTATTTGACAAATAACCTCCTCCAGAAAGACAGCAAAGAGCAAGCAGGACACCTACATGGAATGGAGAGATTTATTTGCAACTATGACTAAATCTTGGAGATCTAGGGAGAAGGAAATTAATAATACAATAAAAACCTTCGATAGACAAATAAAAGCAAGCAAGAGAAGATGGAAGATTCAAGGCAGTGCAGGGAACCCCTACAGGGTATGACTACACTACCTTTTCAGTAGGAATATGGATGTAGTTTACGGATGTGAAGGTAGGCTAGCTAACATAAGGGTGTATTAGTGTGACAGCAGAGCTGGCAGTCAAATACAAGGCTGTCAATACACTCACTCTGAAGGATTTACTATTCCTCCCCCACAGTGCTGAAAAAGATGGCAGGTATTGTTGCAAGACTATAAAAAGGAGAATAATAATTCTTCTAGATGTCGTTTTAAGGGGAAGATGATACCTTATAGCTGTGAATATAAAATATGGCAATGACACCAAAGAATGGAAGGAGAAAGTTACTTGATGACTTCCCAAGGCAGGGGAGCAGGGAAAACAAAAAGGGAAGGAAACAGAAACTAAAGATGAGGAAGTGGGGTTGAAAATCAGCCCTGGGAATGGCAAAGGAATCCAATCCTCTCTTTGACATACAAGTGTGGTAACATTACCCAGGTTTTAAATAAGGATTTGGCACATAGCTCTGCTGGAGCTGGGAGTTAAGGAAGGGGATATGAGTATAGATGGTGTATGGCCAGGAGGAGGGAGGCAGCTGATCTGCTTTGGTTTGGGATGGTTTGCTGAAGGCATTAGCAGTCTTGCCTGCAGCCCTGGGAGCTGAATGCAGGGACTGTTCAGCCCATTGCCTTTGGGTTGGTTTCTCAGCTCTATTTCAGGTCAGGTGACTATTCCAGTCTGGAGTGTGAGCTCTTCTTTACCAAATATTAAAGAACTACAGACATTCCCACACTACACAGTGGGAATGCACTTTTAATTCTGTATTTACATGGACCAGGTGATCATAGAAACAGCAGGTAATAGGAATTCTAAAAAGTAATGAGACAATCAAGTACATACAAGTGACAGTAGCAAGTTTAGCAATTATTTTCATTTTCTTCTGTGGGTTTCAGTCTATTCTGTGGTCAGTATGACCCAATCATTTTCAGGTCCTACTATATGCCATCAAGATTGGAGAAAAATGGGGATATAAAAGTAATCTCTGCTGAAGGTAGGGGTAGGATATATAGATATCACATTTTGTATGATAATGAGTTAATTGTGTAGTCTGTTATTTTTTTTCTAAATAACTGCTATCAAGAAAACACCCAGAACGTGCCAAGTTCCATTTCTAGAAAAATACAACAAAATGGACTGAATTTATGAATGCCATTTGTATTTCACTCGTTTACTGCCTTTAAGTTCTGAAAATTGAGATGAAGCATGGCA
The DNA here is from genome assembly GCA_024611195.1 of Ceyx melanurus. Taxonomy (NCBI): domain Eukaryota; kingdom Metazoa; phylum Chordata; class Aves; order Coraciiformes; family Alcedinidae; genus Ceyx; species Ceyx melanurus. The sequence goes on from JANHGL010008450.1 coordinate 115,015, forward strand.
CATGAGAGGCTATTTCATTTTAATAAAGAAGTGGCAGTTCTGTGACCTTTCTATGTCATTTGTCGGGTGATCTTACTAAGCAGCATGAGCAAAAATGACATTTGGAATAAGAGTCCAATATAGTGAATGTAGTGACAGCTTCTTGTTTGCCTTTTTTTTCCAGACATTAGTTTTTTTTTTTTTTTTTTTTTAGTTTTGATTATTTCAAGAATGAAAGGGCAGATTCAGGTGAAGGATTCCTTACCAAGCATTAGAGAC